>PVHY01005210.1:0-85135 GCA_004024945.1 Uropsilus gracilis | reverse complement strand
GGAGCATTTTTTCATATGTCTATTAGCCATCTGTATCTCCTCTTTGGTGAAGTGTCTTTTTAGTTCTTCTCCCCATTTTTTGATTGGGTTTTTTGCTTTGTTTTTGTTGAGCTGTAGGAGCTCTTTGTGGATCTTTGTTATCAGACCCTTGTCGCTTGTCTGCAGGGCAAAAATTTTCTCCCAGTTGGTTGGGTTTCTTACAAATGTTCTTTTTTATTTGAAGACTTCATGGGTAGAATATAAGCAATATGAACTTAGAAAAATCATCAGTTGACTTGAGGTTTTTATCTTGGAAAGGACAAATTTTACTGTTTTCCTATTTAGTTTGTGGGTATCAATGAAAATGATTTCTTTTGACTCACTATAACTTCTTTTATAAAAATAAAAATCCAGTGTTGCTGATATTTATATTGTTTGCTTGTCATAATCTGTGCTATGTGCATTAATTCAGGACATTAAAACAAGGCAATTTTTTCTGGTACTACATGCTAAAATACAGAAAAGCCAGTTAAATTTGGATCTCAGAAAATCCAGTGGATCTTTTTCATTTAGTATATTTAACAGTGACCAATTTTTCATTTAAATAAATCCCAAATATTGTATGAGGCATCTTTATATGTGTGTGTGTGTGTGTGTGTGTGTGTATTTGTTTATCTGAGATTAAAATTACCTGGACAGTCAATATTTTTATTTGTTAAGTTTGGCATCCCTAAATACTGGAACTTAGATGCTTAACTTCACATTACCTGGTAGAATTTGGTTCAATCTTTCAGAGGTAGAAGCTAGATATTCTAACTACACAGACATTTGGTCTATGATTCAGTCACACTAACAAAGTTCATAAAACCTACTTCCTTACAGTATGAAAGCAAACAGCAGGTCCCCAGTTAGGATGATAGACCCATGTTATCTCTGCAAGCACATCAACACCACATGCAGTCAGGTAAAGTTGGTTTTCGGATACAAGATGCTCATCGGAATATGTGTTTTATGATTTAAGTTTAAGGGAGTCTAAAGGATTAATTCCCTACTTGGGTACTTGGCAAAGGGAACTTAATAATTTTTTTTTAATCCACTGGCTTAAATTTCCTATTTACTGAAAGTGCCCAGATGAGTTCTGCTGATATCTGTGTGATTCCTTTGTCTAAGCTCCTAATGGTTGTCTAACCCCCTACCTCAGAATGATACATTCTTCCATTAGTTGTATTAATAGCTTCAGAGATATTAGGTCAACTCCTGCTTCTAGAAGAGGTTGATTTTGTATCTATTATTTAGTGATTGTGAAGTTTATATCCCAAATGGCAATCATATTTCTTTTACTTCCAAATTCTTGAAGAACCTCTTACTGTACTCGCTTATTAATTTACTAGAGAAGTAGAATATGCTATTCTCTCTAAAAAAGGTCAAAGCTAATAACATTTTGCTTGAAGTTAAGTTTTCACTGGTATAATCACATTTAGTGTTGCCCATAATCTTGGGTTTAGCAAAACACTTATCTGAAGGTTTCTGACTAGAATCTACTGTCCAATTATAACTCCCACCTCTAAGTAACATGGCCACATGTACTAATTAATATGTTAAAAATAATTCAAGCTTGGTCAATTGAACTCCTATGATGGAACTATCACAGGAAACATAAATAAATTAGGCTAATGACTGTGTTGATATTATAGACATGAGCAAAGCTTTTGAACTAATAATAATCTAGAATAGAGCCACAATATATTACTAAGGTAGGGAACGAGAGCAGTGTAGCCAAGTTTTATAGGCTTACATGTGTCCCCCAGGTCCCAATTTGTATGTCAAGGTCCTAACCCTTATTTCCTCAGAATACAATTGTATTTGGAGATAGGGCTTTAAAAGAGGTAATTAAGTTAAAATGAGGTCATTTGGTGGGCCTTAATCCAAATATAAACTGGTATCCTTATGAAGAGAGAGAGTTAGGACATGGACACAGACACACATAAAGTCATGGTAAGACACATGAGAAGACAACTGTGCACAAGCCAAGAAGAAAGGTCTCAAAAGACCAACCCTATTAACACCTCAATATTGAAACCTTAGCCTTCAAAATAGTGAAATACTAATTTCTGTTATTTAAGTCACCCAATCTGTGATATTTTATTTTGGTAGCCCCAGAAAACAAGTATAGGTATTTTTGTTTAACTGCTTAGATTCTATTTTTTTTCTCATTTTTAAAAAAGACAAAGTACTCACGGATTCCATAAATGTCAATATCTTAAAATAAATAACTTAAATAATTAAGTGCCTAGTATGATGCTTTGAGAACTGAAGTAGCTCAGTAAACATACAAACTATTTATTTTATGTAGGTTCACAAAATGAAATAGCCTATTCATTAATTATCCATGGCAAATTCATTAAGGATTTGTTAGGTGTAAATACACAAATCAATATTATATCCCCACATTTTTCTTCTAATTGAGAATGGAGAGAAGCATTTGTTAACCAAATTTAGTGCATTACACACTGGATTTTGTTGATTATACAGGGCACATTTTAAAATAAGCTTAATTTTATAACAGTTTTATATTTTACAGAAAAACTATATAGTCTAGAAAGTTCCCTATTATACTCATTTTATTCATTTATTTTTCAGCATTGTTATCTTATATTAGTATGGTGTATTTGCTACAATTATGTATCAATATTGGTTCATTGTTACCAAGTAACATTTTCTTATTTATCTAAAGTAATTTTTCTACCCATGATTCCTACAGCAAGCCACATTCCATTTGGTCATTCTATTTCCTTAGGTTCCTTTTCATTGTGATTATTCTCGTACTTTCCCTGTCTTTGATAAATCTGAGAGTTTTGAAGAGTACTGGTCAGGTTTATAATAGTAAAAATGCAATTTTTGTGATATCTTCCCCATGACTAGACTGGAGTTATGGGTAGATAGGAAGATAACAGAGTCCTATCTTAAGCATTTCATTAAAGATACATAGTATCAACTTGACTTAATTTTATTGATATTGATCTCCTGGTGGGAGGTAGTGTTTGTAACTTCTCTATAACAATGAAGTGGAGAAAAGATATTGTATCTTCATATACATCATGCTGGAGAAGGAAGTTACTGTGTACAGCCCATGCTTAAGGAATGCAAAGTTAGGTTTCCCATCCTTGAGGGTGAAGTAGCTACAACATTTATATAGAATTTTCATACATGGAGATTTGTTAATTCTCCCATTTATTTACTCAATCATGATTAATGTATATACATGGATTTTTATTATAGATTTTGGGCTATACAATAAAATATATTTATTTTAGATTTTGGGTTACAAGTTTCCCCTGCTATTCAAAAGCAGAACGTTTCTTTTTGGATATAGCTTGGTACACTATTTTTTGGGTCTGGGGACATTAAAAATTTTTTCCATATAAATTAATGCTAACAGTTTTCTCAGATCTCAAAAAATAACTAAGTCACACCAAGCAGGAATATTCTACTAATGGAGAGTGGGTGGGAGAAATCTATATTTATTTTGTTACTCAAGTTGTTGTGACCATGACTCTTGTGTCTCTTTGACATGTTCTCATCATACGGATTTTTTTTTTTCTGAGAAGCACTTGTTTTTTCCAAATGTATCCTGTATATACTGCATCTTGCTCAGTTTTAAATATACATTTCTTTCATCTTTGACATTAGTAAAATATCAGAGTATAACCCTCTAATTATAAATAGTACTTCTTTCTCCCTTGACCATACATAAAATAGTAGCGTACCTTTCAATCAAAGGCATCTTTGATTAAATGAAAGTCACAATCATCAAAAATAATTTATAGAATGTTTTTTGAAATTTTGAGGATCCTTGACCTATCAAATTCTGAAATTTTACAGATATAATTTTCTTCAGATGTTGTCATTGTTTTAATAATTACTATTTATTATATATGTGCTGCATTTTTCTTCATTGGTCATTTGACTATATCAGCTTCATCTAACAAGGCAAACTATTTCTAGCCAGACATAAGAATACTAATAATAGGTATTTCTTTATTCTTTTAGCTATGTTATTGCCAAGCACTTTTAATTTTATATTATGTTATGTTATGTTAATTTTATGTTATGGCTAAGTGCTCTTAAACACTTCTAAGGTCTTTTTTTTTTTTTAGAGTTAAAGGTTCATATTATCAGAGCTTTAATAAACAAGAATTTTACAAATTCCATTTCAGTATAATTTTAATTTTCTCATTGAGAATTTTATTATTTCATATAATTGACAGACATTAAAATGCATTATTTTGCATAACTCAGCAGCTTAACCTCTTTATTTAAGACCTTTCTTTCATTTAGTAATACATTTATTGAAAACCATCTATACATCTTGTCCAAGGCACATCAGTCTTTATGTTTCATCATTAAAAAAGCTAATATAAGCCAACTAGTAACTAGACATTGTAAAACATTCATTTAATTATATTTCATGACAAATACAAAATATTTTTCAATATAGTACCTCTCAAAAATATCACAAAATGACATTTCACTGATATTTTGGAGAGTCTATTTTATTGTCCCTCAAAGACCTTCCCAGAAGAAAATTTCACAAGATCAAATAGACTGAATTTTACAATCCCAACTAACCTTTTCAGTGCCTCTAGCAAATAAAATATAAATATTAACATTGTATGTAAGAAATTAAAACTTGGATGACTAAGAGTACTTTAGCAGCAGATCAGCAATCAATATATCCAATTCACACACAACTTTCATAATCTTGATATTAGATATATATTTTCTGACACCTATATAGTTATTCAATAAATTTATCATATGTTGATATTCCATAGATTCACCAACAATGCAAAAGCAAATTAGCATATAAGCAAATAACCCCCCAGTATATCTGGTGCTTTTAAAATGACAAAGATGATGTGTACTTTCTCAGAGTATTAATGTTTACCATCAACATGTTAAAAAACTTTTCTGATGAAATCTAGTAGTCACAGAAGAGTTATTCTTCAAGCATTATGACAAAAATGTATGCACGCAAATCTTTATGATTTAAGATCTCATCAACACTCAATCATATAGTACCTTTGCAAAAATACAGCTTGATAACGGAAAACAGAATTTTAATCTAGTGCAATAATAATCAGATCTTTTCATTGATCAAAAATGACTTGTTCAGTTCTCAAGTAACATTCAATATCCAAAGCACTTTACATTCACTAATTATCCTTCTCTAAAAATGCAAGAGAGCTGTTTGAGCAATTTTCAGTAATATTAATTGGTTCCAAACTTAGGAATTAGAAGCAATGACAAAGATAATGTGGCTAATGCAAGTACTGATGATATCTGAAAAAATATAAACCTGAAAGATGCTATTATTATTAACTTTTTACCACATTAGTTTCCCACATGGCATGTTACAAAGTAAGTTTCTATCAGAAATCCATTTTGTCATATTATATTTCTGGATTAGCACACAATATATGAAAATCTCAGTCAACTCCTTGTCCCCAAATAATTAACTATATTACAGAAAATACATGGTCCAAATTGATTACAATAATGGAAGTAGAAATCAATGTTACCCAAATAGCACATACAAGCCTTTCAGTTATATTCTTTTAATGATTTTAGCTGGCCCAATTGCATTTTGTATGCAATATTGATTGAGATCAATGGTGCTCTAATGCTATCCATAGAGTTTGAGATGTTTGTTATGATTTTACTTGGCCAATTGTATTGCTTGTATGCAGTATTGATTGACAGCATCCCACAGAACAAAAAGACAAAGTTCAATCTGTAAGAGATTTTGAACATCAGGTATTAGTATGAGTTGTATTTCTATTTGGAGAGGGCTCAAATCAGTTCTTATTGTGTTTGCTTAAGGAAATAGTAAATATCAAAAACATACCTGAGATAGTTTTTATGAATAATATATACTTCTAAAGAGAAATCTGTATTAATTATTTAACACAGCTATTTATACAGAATCTCTTTTCCCCTTATGTATTTAAGAGTGCATATTTAAATTGTTCTAACAAACATTTTGGTAGAAATATCAAGTTGTTATTAGATGCAAAGACATTATTTTTGAATGTTTGTATTCTCTTTGAAAGAATTTGCCTTAAATTAATGAAAAGTGCAGATAACAGAATTCTATGTGTTGGTTATAGCTTACTAGATAGAGACAAGCATTATTGCCTCAGGTAAAAGAAATCCCATTTCACTGTATATCTTCTTATTACTAATGATTAGTATTGGTTTCTATATAAACCTCTGGGGCATTAAGCAGCTTTTAAACTATCCTATGCATAAGAATCAAGATATAAATCTAGTTTGCCTTAATAAACATAATATGTGAAAAACAATCCAGTTTAAGGGCAAAATAGTATGAATTCTTTGGAAAATAATTTGACTGTTTCTTACAAAATTAGATTTTACTTCCCATTTGACTCAGTAATCCCACTCTTATACTCAGGAGAACTAAGAATTATGTTCTCATAAAAATATGTACACAAATGTACATAGAAGATTTATTCATAATTTACAAAGCCTGAAAATACACAGATGTCCTATAATATGTAAAAGATGCTCTGATATATCTACACAATGGAATACTACTTAGCAATACAGAAGGAAGGTGTTTGTATACATGCAACAATTATTAGAATCTTAAAGACATTAGGAGGTGGAAAAGGAGCCAGTTTCAAACATAGCATATTAGACTCTTCCATCTATTTATAATCTTGATCAAAACAAAATTATAGTGATGAAGAACACACCAGTGTTTTTTAGGATTAAAGGTGTATATGTGACAAAAAATATAGCCTAAAGACATAACATTTGGGGGCTTGAGAGAACTGTTCTATATTCTGATTATCTATGGTTATATTAATACATACATCTGTTAAAATTCATAGAGCAGCCAATAAAAGTTGAACAATTATTGCACATTAAAATATGTTTTCAAGCTCTTACCTTCAACATATTTGATTCAACAGGTTTGAGGTAGAACCTAAGAATCCCCAGAAAATAATTTTCTACTATTTAGCAGAAAATGCACTTGACTGAAAATTGGAAGTGTGGCATGCAGAATTTTACCAATAGACTTTGGGTGCTGTTATAGGTTGAATATTTTGGAGATTTAACCCATAGTAAACCACAATGTGATACCCATTTGGAGATTAAATATAGGGAGAGATGATCAACTTGACAGGAGATCATTTGGTTGACTCCTAGCCCATTTTGACTTGGCCTAGTTTTATAGAGGTCTTAGGTTTACAACAAAACTGAAAGGTACAAATATTTCCAGTGTCTTGTCTCCACACATGCATAGCCTCCTTATTATCAAAGTCACTCACAGACTGATACATTTTTCTTAACCAGTGATGAACCTATGTTGACACATCATAATCACTCAAAGCCCATAGTTCACCTTAGGTTTTACTCTTAATGCCATATATTTCATGGATTTGAACAAATGTGTATTGATAAATATCTATCATTATACTATTTAAATATACTAATTATATTTATATAATTATTTGATAATTATATCAAATAATTATCTGTATTCTGCCCATTCATGACTCCTATCCCCTTCCTAACCCTTGCTCCACTACCTGCAATCACTGATTTATCTTTTGAGGTAATAACTAACTGAGGTTAGATTTTATTTACCTCAAACTAATTTTAGGTAAATATAAAATAAATATCTATGATTCAGAGCTGAATTGTTCACTCTTCCTCAGACACTGATCTTTATATTGTCTTTGCCTTTTCCAGAATATCATATAGTTAATTTATGGAGTTACATAGTCTTTTTAGATTGGTTTCTTTCATTCATTAATGTTTATTTAAGATTCTCCCTCATGAGGATTTTCCTTCACAGCTCTATAATTAATTTATTTTTAGATATGAATACCATGCTCTTGTCTGAATATTCTACAGTTTACGCAATCACCTACTGAAGTATATCATGATTACCTCCAATTTTTGACAATTACATAATGATGCTATCAATATCTGTGTGCAGTTTTTTGTGTGGACATAAAGTTTCCAACTCCTTTCTATAAATACTAAGGACTGTGGTTATTATGTTGTATATTAAGAGTATGTTTAGTTTTGTAAGAGACTGCCAAGCTATCTTCCTAAGTGATCGTGCTAGCCTGCGTTTCCAACATCTATAAATGAGCATTCCTGTTGCTTCATATCATAACTAGTATTTGGTTTTATCAATATTCCAGAATTCAGCCATTCTAAAGACATGTGACTATATTCTCATTGATGTTTTAATTTTCTTTTGTCTGATGACAAATAATGCAAAGCATCTCTTCATATGGTTATGCACAGTCTATATATCTTCTTTGGCAAGATATCTGTTAAGATTCCATTTTTAAATAAGGTTGTTAGTGTTCTTATTGTTGAGTTTTAAAGATTTTGTATATTTTGGAAAACAGAACCTTTACCAGATGTGTCTTCTGAAAACATTTTCTCCCAGTGTGTGACTAATATTCAAATTCTTTTGTTTTTCTTTTCTTAGAGCAGAAGCTATTCATTTTAATAAAGTCTAATCTGTTGATTTTTCTTTTATCACAGATTGTATTCACAGTGCTTTATCTAAAAAGCATCATATCCAGAGTCTTCTAGGGTTTCTCCTATATTAGTTTCTGGGATTTTTATTAATTTTAGATTTCACATTTAGGTCTATGATCCATGTAGAGTGCATTTATATGAAACATCTGCATCTAAATTCATTTGTTTACAAAGTTGTTACAGCACCATTTACTGAAGAGACTGTCTTTGTTATTATATTACTGCCTTTACTATAGTAAGTTTTCAAATCAGGTAACATCAGCCCCCTGATTTTACCCCTCTTTCAGGTTGGCTACTCTGGATCTTTTGCCTCTCCCTCTTAACTTTAAATTTGTCAAAACCCATAAAATAAATTGCTAGGATTTTTGATTGGGATTTTGCTGATTCTCTACACGAAGTTGGGAATTACTGATTTTTGATGAAAATGAGTCTTCGTACCCATGAACATGGACTATCTTTGTATTCAGTTTCTTGATTTATATTATCAAAGTTTTCTGTTTATAGATCTGGCACATATTTTAGAAGTTTATATTTACATGTTTTGGTTTGGATGTGTTGGCGTAAATTATATTATGTTTCACACTTCAAATTTTACTTATTCACTGTTGATATATAGGAAACAATTGGTATTGATATATTAACCTTGTATCTAACAACCATGTGATAAACACTAGTTCCAGGAGGGTTTTTTGTTGTTGTTGTTAATTTGTTCAGATTATCTGTGCAGGTAATCATGTCATCTGTGGAAAAGAAAATTAAATGTTTTTCTTCCTATTTTGTGCAAATTTTAAAATTTTTAATGCCATATTGCATCTTATGGCTATATATTCAATAGGAATATATATATGAATGTATATATAAAATCAGTGATTATATATATATATATATAATCAATATGCTGAAAGCAGTAACAAAAGGAGACATCCTTGCCTTTTACCTGGTCTAAGTGGAAAGCTTCAAGTTTCTCATCATAAAGAATGAAATTGACTATAGGGTTTTTGTAGATAGTCTTTACTGAGTTGAGAACATTGCCTTTTATTCTAATTTACTCGAAATTTTATTACAAATGTGTTATTGTTTTGTCAAATGCTTTATCACCATCTATTCATATTATTCTGCAATTTTTCTTTTTTAGTCTGCTGATATGGTGGTTTATTTTTCATAATTTTCAAATGTGGAATCAAAATTGCATATGTGGAATAAATCCCATCTGGTCATTGTATGTAATTCTTTCTATTCTTATTTGTAAATATTTTGTTAAGGATACTTATATCTATATTTATGGTAGATATTGGTCTGTAGTTTTGTCTGCATATCAAATGTCTTGTCTGATTTTAAGATTAGAGCAAAGCTGATTTTATGTGAGTTAGGAAGCATTACCTTTTCATCTATTCTCTGAATGATCTTATAAAAATGAACATTTTTGTAATTTATTGTTTAGATAATTTGACATCGAATCTATGCCATTTTTTCTGTTTTAGACAATATTAATTATTAATTCAATTTCTTTAACAAACATCTACTCACATTGTCTATTCCTTTTAGTATGAGTTTTGACAGATCATACTTTCCAATATAATTGGTCTTTTTCATCTAATTTATCAAAATTACAGGCATAGAGTTGCTCATGGTATCCCTTTACTAATATTATAATATCTATGGGATCTGTTGTGATGTCTCATCTTTCATTTTTACATTAGCAATTTGTGACCTCTTTTTTTTCTCAGCCTAGTTATATGCTTATTATTTATTTTATCAATCTTTTCAAAGAACTAGGGTTTGGTTTTCTTAATTTCTATTGATTGGTTGTTCAATTTCATTTAGTTTTTTGCTCTATCATTTTTTTTTTGTCTGCTTACTTTGCATTTACTTAACTTTTTAGTTTCCTAATGTTTAAACATTGGCAGTCTTTGAAAAAGTGGAAAATTTGGACATAGAAATATACATAAGGGGAAAAAGCATATGGAAACAATGACAGAGATTTATGTAAACCATCTATAAATGATGGAATGCCAAAAACTGACAGCAAGCCACCAAAAGCTATGAGAAAGTCATGAAATGATTCTCTCTTATATCCCTCAAAAATAACCAATAAGCTTACTCCAGAACTGGATTGAAAAACTGTAAATAAAATGATTTAAGCCATATAAAAATTTCTTTCCTTCTCACACATCATGAAGACAGTACAAAGGCAAAAAAAAAGTGTGGTAGTTTGATATTATCATGGGCCAAAGCATCTAGTTTTTAGCCATTCCATCTTTAGGAAATGAACCTTACTGTCATATTTGCAATATGAATGCTGAGTTCCAGCTCACATATCATTGTATAATGTAGGAGGGGAAAAATGGAAAACAAAAAGAACAGGAATAGAAATCCTTCCCAAAGCCCCACCCAGTCAATTACAATTATATCAAATACATTCTATCAGCTAAAATTTATTTAGCTGCAAAAAAAGAATGATTTTAACTGGTACACCCAGAGAAAATTGTGGTTCTAAAGAAAAAAAGGAAGAGTATACATTGTGGCAGATATTAACAATCTGCCACAGAGTGTAAAATCATTGTCCAATTTATTTCACACTACAATTTGAACAGAGCATTAAGTTAATCCTGACATTGTGTTCCTTTGAGAAGTATCAATAACTATAATTTTAAAGGTTTTCACATTTCATATATTTTCTTTTCAATGTCAAATATACTTAGCCTCTAAATCAGTCAGTAATCAAACTTCGAATCTCAGAATCTCTTTATAGCTTTAAAAATTATTGAAGAGACTTAATAATTTTCATTTTTATAATACTGTATTTATTGTTGTATGTACCACATCAGAGTTTAAATTATTATAATAAATGCCAGTATGTATCATTTTAGATATTAGAACTGAAAACTCTAACATTTGTTTATTAATTAAAATTAAGTCATTAGATATTAACTTAAATAGCATATATTTATGAATATTTTCCCTAAAGAGGTAGTGAAAAGAATGATACTGTTTAATATTATTGAGAGATTGTATTATGCCTGGCTTAACAGAAGACAGCTGAATTTTCACTTTGTTATTCATTCTGCACTCAATATATTATAATGTGTTGTTTTGGCTAAGGTATATAAAGATAATTTGACTTCACATAGATATGTAGCCACAAAAAGGTAAAATATGTTAATAGTCTTTTCAAGAGATCATTGATTGTCTATGTAGATATTACACCAAATGTAATAGCAATTTCTTACAGCTTACTTGCAGCTGGAATGCTATAAATAAATTATAAGAATCAACTCTTCATAATTTATTATGATAAAACTGATTGGCATATATATTTCACTTTGAATATCCTAATTATTAATTTATGGTTTTGACCTCACTGAACCCCTGTAAAATCTTGGGACCCCCCCAGGTGTTCACAGACCATGCTTAGAATAATTGCTTTAAAGAAATCATTGATATTCAGTTTGAAGTTTGAGTTGTTATAATCCTTTAAGGAATAGAATTTTAGACATAGAAAAAGTTTAAATGATGATGTCTCCTTATTTAATATCTGAGGACATAGACATGGAGAAGCTTTTTACAGTTACCTAGAAAGCTCACTCATTCATTCATTCAAGTATTTATGGACCACCAACATTTGCAAAATTAAGAATGGATGCCAAATATTCAACCAATGTTTAATCTGCTTGCTATATATGCTCTTCTGTTTATGCATGAATTCTTATATTTATTTTGGCATTTATTAGTATTTCCTTATTTTCACTTCTTGTGATTGAACTTTTTAAAAATGACTGATAGTTTAGAAGCCTGAATTGGTGCTATATGTCAAAGAAATACAATTATGGCCCTTGTCTTCCTTAAATCACCATTGAAATTTTTCCTGAATAGGATCTTCATTGTGAAGCTGTGTATTATACTTGAGGGACTGTGACAGAGACATTTACCTCTCATTGAATATGCATGAAATTTTTCTAATTTCCCAGTTCCCATGACTTTGGGTACATGTAACTTCTATAAAAGTAGACATGCCAAGTGTCTCTTTTAAACTAAAATTTTTTAAATCTGTCATATCAGAACAACCCTGTTCTTCCTTCTCTTGCCTAGTCACACTTGGAAGTCTCATAATAATGTCTCCCAGCACACTTTGGGACAAATTTAGATTTTTTAAAATACTACACATGGGAAACTGATTAAGAAAGTTTTCAGACATTGAGAGAGAAATAAACTCTTGTTATGAGAATGTATAACAAGAGACTTATTTATTACTACAGTACATAGCCTTACTACAACACAACCTAATCAGTGCTGACTAATATTAGGACTAAATTACAAAGATTTATTTGGCAACATTAAAAACAATAAAACTTATTTTTAATCAAATATATTTGGTCTAATAAACAGTTCTAATTCCCAATTTTGATTTTTTTTTCTTCTGGGGAATGGCGAATCATAGACCAAATGACTGTACCATCTATGATGAACAAGGTAAAGCAATATTAAACACAAGTAATCTCAAAACAAACAATAAATTAACAAAAAACAAGTAAGCTACAAAAAGATTGTTTAAAACTCTTGCTTTACCGTTTAGTATTCTAAATTTTCACTAACCACCCTACATTCATTATAAATGAATACTTCATAAAGATGAAGTATTACATAAATATCTCAGGAACAAAATTAGCAGTATGTAAAACATGCTGACCAGCATCAGAGTCATCATTTCTCTCAAGAAATGTTTTAACAGTGTAGTAAGCCTAACAGAACACACAAAAGTTGAGGGAGACTATGTGCTTCTAAAGCATTTCTTACATGATACACATAATTCTGTCAGAGCACTTTATTTATTATAAACATGCTATTTTTCTTCTTTCTTAGGCTCTAAATTTCTGGTTCACAAACTAGATCTCGTGTTACCAATAGGTAGCACATCATCATAGTCAACATAGTAGACATGCTAGAATGGATGCATGCATTTCAAAACAAAATCCAACCATCTGTTCTTTATAAGAAACTCATCTTACTAGCAGAGATAAGAATAGAATAAGTATCAAAGGTTAGAAGCTGACTATATAAACAAATAGCAACCAAAAATAATCAGGAATGGTTATATTTGTATATGATAAAATAAGCACCCCATTAAGAAAGGTTAAAAGAGCAGAAACTATATTATAATTAAGGATTTAATAAAACAAGAAAAAATAACACTCAAGTTTATATACACCCAATAATGGACCACCAAGATACATAAGGCAAGTAATAATACAACTGAAGTCTATTGGGGGATATATTTATATAATATGGTTGTATAGTTTTATATTTGTATAGTTTTATTTGTGACTGTGTATAATCACATATTTAATTTTTACATTTGATCACTTATCTCTTTCCTGGTGAAATTCTCAATGCCTTCTTCTATTTGATCAAAGTTCTAAATTACATGTTTCCAGTAACTCCATTTACCAAATTCAATCTTCTCATGTTCCTTTCTCTTGGTGTACTAATCTATATCTGGTAAAAAGGCCAGAGTTAAATTTCACAAATGAACTAATGTAGCTAATAGTTTAATAAGTACATATGTATTGTGTCTCAATATATAACTAGATGACCTCAAGAAGTGACTTACAGGTAGAATTCCATCAGAAAGTTGGCCCATTGGTTTGATAAGTTACTCTTGATTGTTAGGTTTCAGCAGTCATTCTGTGAAAGTTTGGCTACCAGAGCTGTTAGTAGTAGACTAGCTAAAGTCAGACTCAAGTTGACACTTTATTTTTCACTTACTGATTACAATTCAGGTGAATCCTTTAACTTTAACCCTTCTGAACCTCAATTGCATCATTTCTAATACCTAATTGCCAATGCTGCTGTAACAATTAAATGAGGTAATATACCCCATCTCTCTCCTCTCATCTATTTTCTGTCCCTATTGTTTTGTCCTTTCTGAATGACATGTCAGTGGGCTCATACAATAGATGGCCTTTTAAATGTTTTTTCCCACCTAGTATAATGCATATGAGATTGATTTGCATTGATATGTGTGCATGTTTTGTTTTTATTGCTAATTACATTTCATTGTATAGACAGTCAATTTATCCATCCCAGTTGAGGAACATTTGAGTTGTTTCTAGACTGTCAGCCTTGTGAATAAAGTTGCTATAAATATTCACTTAAAAAAATAAACGAGGTAGTATATATATATATATATATATATATATATATATAAAGTGGTTAGGTTCATACATGGCATAAAACTACATTCAATAAATAATGGCTAATATAGATTTGTTTATTGCTTTTATTTTACTGCGTTGACCAGACTTCTCAGGGGACTTATATACTCTCAGGTCTCTCAATTCTTATACTTTCATTTTCTGAGAATTCACTTAGCACCTAGGTACTGCAGATACAGAAGGATGCAAATTAGACCATGTGTCTTTCTTAGTAGAACTTACATTCTCATAATAGTAGATAGACAAAAACAAAAGGGAAACAAATAAAATCCATTATCCATTATTCCAGATTATTATAAATGCTTTGAAGGTAACAAACAGGGTAAAGTGATAATGAGTAGTTGGATATGAAAGGAAGAAGTCACGGTGATCATGGCAGAGCCAACTAAGGAAATAACATTTCAGTTGCTACTCAAACAATCAACCTGAGTTAGCAAGTAAATATTAAAGGCAAACAAACCAAGGCAGGACAGAGAATGAAGGTTTTTGAGGCACAAAATAGAAGTCTAATTGTGTAACCTCGTATATGATGGGGAAAAGGCATGAGATGATACTGCAGCAGTGGCAGATGTTAATAGAACTTTGGAGCCCTGAGTAAACACTGAGCCTATTACTCCAAAACAAAAAATGTTAAATCATAGTCTGCAAGGATAAAATGCTTTTATACACATTTTTAAAGGGTGATAGTTGCAGAAGCAATAGATGTGTGTAGAAGGCAAGAGAAGATGGAGTTGCTAAGAATGGAGTCAGATTATGATTAGTTTTGCATGCCTGAGAAAAGATTGTGGAAGTTAAACATAGGATGAGGGAAGTGGAGGACAGATTTAAGATAAGATACAGATGTCAGGATAAGACTTGCTTTATATTGGGATGGAGAGATTAAATGCCTCCTCATAAGAGAACTTGCAAAGCTGCTTCTTATACTTTTTGCTCAAGTTTCTGGATAAATGGCAGAGGCATTTACTGCATTGGGTAGGAAACAGTAAGAGAGTTTTATTTTAGAATATGGCTAAGAGAGTTCCATTTTGGATGTATTTTTGAGCTACCTATTGGACCTAATATTAACATGCCTCAGGTTGATAGGAATTTTTGAAATAAAAATTCCCTCAAATGTATGTTATATTAAAAACACTATATCTTTGTCTCCTATCATGCTGTCCTATGATTTCCTAGTTACTCAGACTTGAATATCAGTGGATTGTACTTTGGGTGATCATTTCTTTCCTTTGAGGACTCCATTTTCTATTGGAAAAAAAGTTTCTCTAAAGATAACTAGGGTCTTCTTCAATGTCGCTAGTAATTTATTACTTATTTCTTCCTTCTTTTTAAGTATCATCTATCAAACCAATGTTACCTACCGTTTTATGGAGAAGTTAAAAATTCTAATATGTGAAGACAATTAGAATGTAAAGACAACTATCTCCCTATGTTCAGAATGAAATTGATTAAATTGAGTGGAGTGCAGGAAGGAGTTCCTCAAAACACTTGATTCATGTGATTTGGTGGGATACTATTTTTCCCAGATTGGGACATGTGACCTTTATGCAGGAGAAGTAGGAATGACTATTAAAATAAATACCCTTATAGAGAAGTCCCATTATGTTTTCATTAATCAAACAACAGCAACAAACAAACAGGAAAAGCGACTTGAAATAAGGAATCTTTGGTAAAATCAGAGTGGAAATCTTTCCTGCCTGCAACCTGTTTTATGGAGAGTCACAATGCCTGGGCAAGCTCTGTGACGTCTCATAGACACTTGTGGCACTCTTACTGACACAGGGTTCCTCAGATTTATTGAATCTCATATCTTTTATTTTTAATGATACCTTTTAAAGTGCCATAAATCTAGTGTTTTTGGAAGCTACATAGCTGTCACAATAGTGTCAGTGATGAAAAGGCAGACCTAGAGTAATAATATATAATGTAATGATATATAATGTAAACAAATAATAATATATAATGTAAACAAAAAATCATGTAATCATTATCTCCACAGACCAGGGACATTAATGCTAACTCCCCAGTTGTACAAAAGGGCCAGTTTTCAGTAATTTCAAGTGATCAAAGGAGGATCCTATTAAATCCTGAGATACCTGACTCTTCTGCACACTGGCTCCATACCTGCTTGCGAATCTTATGAGGTGCATGGAACTAGAAACATCTGTGGCTGAGTTCGAAAGTCAGTATCCAGATGTCCATCCCTTCTGCCATGCCTAGGGTCTACTTTGTCATGCAGCCACTGACCCCAGGTTAAAATGATATTAACTAAGCAGGATCATCTTTCTTAGTCATTGTAAGATATTTACTATTGAGCTGTCTATTCTGTCCCTACCGCTTCCTAGCAATCCTGAATTTTGTCAAATACAGTCTGTGGTAAAAATCCTGTCATGGGTCTGTCCTGCCTGTATTGGAAGTCTACAGTCACAGCTAAATCAATATGTCTCAGTAGCATTGCTAACAGAAATGCTGATTAACAGCCACCTAAGTGGGTCTTCTTATAAATGTATTTACTCAAATGGAAAATTAGCAAAGCCCATTTACCCAAGTCATTACAATATATTCATTCAAAACCTAATCAATGACCATCTCTTTCCCTTTCTGTGGGAGCTACCACACCTCTTAAGTTAAAATTCCATTTCCCAAAGTACTCTACCTCTTTTATCATTATTGACGAATCTAAATATTTGGTATTGTGACCTGCAGAATATCCTGGAATTGCACACAGGAAGTTCTGAGAATTTGCAGACAGATGTTGTTTTTTCTAGATAGTACCAATAATATAGCAAATACATGAAAGTAAAGAGCACCACTTAGCGCAATATGCCTGACGGAGAAAGAAAAGTATTGGACATGATTTTGCTAATAGGAGGAATATAGAGAACCCAAACAGAGGGTCAAAAGAGGGAGAAAGAGAGATTCATAAAACTTCCAGGCAAACTATATATCTGAGGTATACAGCAGGGGAGGAGAAGTGAGAAGTGTCATAATGGGGGAAGGTGGCACAAGGAACTATGGTGACTGTTCACAGGTAATATGTTGGTACGAAAATTATGGGAACTACAACTAAAGGAAAAATCAAGTTATTTAATCTCTCTTAAATATATTTATCCTCTATAAAATGGGCATAAATAGTATATCATAGAGGCTTATAAAACTGTTTAGACAATATGCCCAGTTTGTAACTGATTATAAACATATAATGGACATTATTATACCAATAAACATAATTTATAAGTGATACTCATGTTACTGAAATAGACTATTCAGTAATTATACATGAAGTGATATATTAGCTGTATATATATTTATTTTTTCTATTGTATGTATGTATATATATTTATTGCTTTATCTATTGTACAAATATTTTCTATGTCTCCCTCACAGATTATGCTAGCAAGTGTGAGTGAACAAAGAAAATTAGAATAGCTTAGGAAACAGAAGATTGTCACCAAGAAAGGGCTGATAATCATAAACATAAGGGTTCAATGATGCATTGCAAGATTATGGACAAGTCAAAAATATCACAAGGATTCTTTTCCTTCTAGAAGACAGAGGGTTTTGTTTGACTCAATGAGTAACATGAGATGAGTAAGATATATTAGTAAGACAAAGAATAATGTATATATAACTCACATCTTTGTAATCCTGGGGGTTCACCCCCCACCCTCCCTGACAATTCCCACTCCACTCTGCCCCTCCCTCCTCGGAGTTAAGTACTTCATTTGGTTGTTAGCTTGTTTTGACTTTTCTTTTTGGCTTTTTGTTTATCTTTCCCATTTCCCATATAATAGTGAAATCATTTGGTATCTGTGTTTTTCTTTATGACTTGTTTCTGCTAATATGATTTCTTCTAGATACATCCATGTTACCATAAATTCATCTAATTTGTCATTTTTAATTGATGAGTAATATTCCATTGTGTATATATACCACATCTTTTTCATCCATTTATCTGTCTTGGGCATTTGGGTTGTTTCCATGTCCTTGCAATTATAAATAGTGCTGCAATAAACATCCGGACACAGGTGTCCCTTTGTACCCACATTGAGGTCTCCTTTGGGTAGATTCCCAGAAGAGCAATTGCTGGGTCAAATGGTAGCTCCATTTTCATTAGTTTGAGGTACCTCTGCATTGTTTTCCATAGTGGCTGGACCAGTTTACATTACCACCAGCAGTGTAAGAGTTTCTTTCTCTTCACATCCACGCCAGCACTTGTTGTTCAAATCTTAACTTTGCCAATAACCAGTTGTTTAACCTTGAGGTGGTAATTTCTCTTTCTCTGTCTAGTTTTTTCACATGTAAAGGTGGGAAACATAATTGTACTTACCTTCTTGGGCTAAATGGAATATTTATGGGACTTAGATTAGCTTTTGGATATAGCGGGTGCTATATGAGTGCTAACTATTGCTATTATTGACAATATTATAAATAATACATTTATAGTTGGCTGATGAAAGTGTAGTTTTTCAATGAAACAAGAGTATTAAAGGTGACATCCAATGAGAACTATAAATTGCTCCCACCTGTGATTCCTAGTGATCAATTAAAATGAAAATTATATCAGGAATGTCCCCAATTGTGGAAACAGTATATCTAAGTAATAGTGGCTTAATCAATAAGTCATTTAATGATTTTATATATATAAGAATATGAGTGGTCAGGGATTACTCTCTTCATGCAGGAGATCAACTATACAATAAAAGACTAAGACTTCAGTATTTTGGCTTTTCCCTCATGATTACATGATGACTGCCATAGATAAAAATATAAGATCCAGCAAAAGGGGAGTGATGCTTTCTCTTGTTGAGAGCTAAATAAGTTCTTATTCTTTAGAAAAATGGAAATCCATTTTTTAAAAATGGAATATAGTTCTTGAGCTAACAAAATCTTCATAATTTAGAAATGATCTGAGATGTAATTTTGAAGGCAATTGAAAACACTACCTATAGCAAGTGGAAAGTATATATAATACTTGTACACAAAGATCATGAGATATCTGGATAAAAGGAGACCGAAGAGCTGTTAATGCTTTGGGCAATTTTTTCACAGTGAATTTTAAGTGCAATTGTGTGCATAAAAACACAGATTTATTTTCAGAAATGCAAATGAAACACCTGGGATAACTGAAAATAATATAGCTATGTTTCTTATATTATCACTCCAATCATATGTATTATCTGAGATATCAGGGATGTTTTGACCTAATACTTAAACTAAACTCTTCTTAAATCATCCCCTAAAAATCTGATCTCTTTTTGCTTCCTTTTTCAGATTCTAAAACTCTCTGTATTTTTCTAAAGCCTTCTCTCTTGAATGATCCCCAGTAAGCTTCTTTGTCATCTGATCTCTTCATTTACTTCCATCATTTACCTCCTAAGATCATCATCTATCTCCATGCTGTCAAATGCAAGCATCTCAAAATACCTGGTACAGGTCATCACTTTCACCTTGAAACATTCTCTTCATCTCCTAATATTTGCTTGTTCCTACTAGTCTTCCTTTATTACATCCTCCTTACTCTCCCAAAAGTTCAAATGTTGGAGAACCCCATTGGAATTATATGAAGATCAGTCCTTCAGACCTCATTTTTCTTAACCACACACTATCTCTAGGTGATGCACCCAGCCTTTAAATTTTGTGCCAACATTACAAAACTGCATTCTTTAAGATTTTTACTTGAACTACAGAGTCAGAGATGTCCAAACTTAGCATACCCCAAGCTATACACCTGAAACCCTTACCCCACCACCATCACCAAAATTTGCTTCTTGCATAGGCTTCCCCTAGAAAAATTTTGAAATCATCTTTGGTTCGTCCTTTTATTCGCCCTTAGCCAATCAACTGGTATCTGGTAGGTTCTGTAGTCAAAACATATCTTGACTATGCTTATTTGTTATCACCTTTATCCTATCATTCTGTTGTAAACCATATTCTGGTAGTGCTATAACTGGTTTCCTTGTTTCTGACATCCCCCCCAAAATTGTTCTACGCATATTTTATACAAGAATCATCTTTTTAAAACATAAGTTATATTGCTCTACTGCTCAAAACAAAAAATTCTGGTTGTCCTCTGAGTAAATCATTAAGTCCTGGCATAGTCTCTACTGAGTATATCATAAAGTTCTGTAGGAATTTCTCATTTAGTAGAGACTAAATCACATAGCTTTCTTCTACCCTTCATAATGCTCACTGCATTTCAGTTACTATGGCACCCTCATACTCCTGAGTACTCAAATTTTTCCATATTCTATCTGGCTGGTGTGTTCTTATTCCAGATAACCACATGAGCTTGCTTCTCTGTAAATACCTCCTACCACAGTGGTCTTTCCCAACCACCTGTAAAAATTTTATTTCTCAACCCTCATCCTTTTGGTGTGCTTAACGTTTCCACAAAACCTGTCATTATAAGGACATGACATATATATTCATATATGTATACATATATTATACATATGTATATGATATGCACATGTGTGTACATATATACATGCACACACCCCTATCTTTGTTGTTGCTGTCTGAGTCTTCCCACAAGAATGTTTGCAAAAAAGACCTTGACTGAGTTTGTTTTATTCCCATGCCTAGCACCTAGTAGGTGTTCAAGCTAATCTATGTTGAAGGTATGAGTGAGTCAATGAATGCTGATTAACTAAGTAAATATTTTTCTTATAGCTACATAAACCTGACATAATTTTGAGACTTTCACACTTGTAAATTAACATTATCATCAGGTGACTTTCTTTCAAGAAAGTAATGAGTGAAAAACGCTATACCTTGTATAAAATGTAACTTGTGAATTCCATTACCTTTATTGCATGAGATTTTTATTATCAGTATATATCATTTTTGTGTTTTCTATAAACTTAATAAAACATAAATGGTTTACTTATCTAAAAAAGATCATGTTGAAATCATGGGGATTTGAATTAGATCATCTGTAAATTTCATGGACTTTTTTTTTAGCTCAATATTTTCATAATCTTATTGAAAATCATCCCGAGATCAAATGCTGCAATTTTTCTTAATATACCAATTAGCACCTTGAAAACACAAGGCTCCTTTTATTTCTGTTAGCCCTGACACTATTACATAATTTGTTTCTGTTTTATGTAAAATCTTTGATGACTTTATTTTAGCACATTCTTATTAATATTGTAGCCCTTATACAAATGTTAATAGGTTTAGAAACACATGCATGATGCATATAATAGTGTTTTAATAAAATCATTAAAAGATGTCTTTAGAAAATAATGGAAAAATACCTGCAGAGAAAGCTTCTATTTTCTGGTCACTAATAATTTCACACACATACCAGTAAATACTCAAGTTAATCAAATGGAAAAATTTTTTTAATTTGACCTGAAATATCTTTAGCATACTTCTCATCCCATCTAAAATCCACTATCTATATTTTGCTTATATCTGCAAACAGTTTATGGAAACATACTTTCATTTTATTTAATTTTTATTTTGTATTATGGTAAATTTGGTTGACATCATTGTTTGTGTATGAAATGGATAGGTTCTCCCCATCAGCTATCATTATCACAATATACCCACTGTCAAGACATCTATAGTCCACCAGCATAGTTCCTTGTGCTCCCTCTTCATAACTGGAAATAGCTCTAACATGTTTAGAGTTCAGTTTATAGAAAAGTCAAAGCATTGTGTGTCTTTTTTTCATTCCTTTTTCACTCCACCCTGTTCCATTTCTTCTTCCTTATTTTCATCTATCATTTTCCATATGCTTGTTATTACCCTGCTTTAGTTATTATATTCTACTAGCTATCGTCTCACATAACTTATTGTTTGGAATTCATATAATATTATATTTCTTTTTCTCAGTCTTGATTTTTATCATTCTTTGTACTTCTAAGATGACAATATTAATCACAATTTAACCATTATCTGCAGAAAATAATCACAAATGTTGCATCTCAGTGCCCAATGATGATCCAGGTGACTAATGAAAAACTCAAATTCAACATCATTGAAAAGACCAAAGACATTATTTGTTCTTATTTCTTTATCATATTTTCTGGTTTGCATTATTCATTTTCAGTCTTGCATAGTTTTCTTATTTTTTTCCTTGGTTTTCAAAATCATGAGCTTATAAACAAGTTCTGAATAACTTATATAAATAAAAAGATTTATCTACCTTTAATTTTTTAATTATAATGTTTGCAATTGTGTTCAACCTGTAACATAAAATTATCTTTAAGATCCTACTTGCAAATAAAACAACACAAAAATATAGGAAATATAGGTCTTATTACTATACTATCATGGTATGTCAAGGGAAAATAAAACCTTCAAGTCCTATTGATGTGTTTTCTTCCTTAGCACTGACATCTATGTATCCCTTTCATCTTCTTAACTGAAACGTGTTTTCATATAAACTTCCATAATTACATGCTACCAACTGGGTTTGTAAGCTTGTTCACTAATCCCTCTCAATGTTAAGAATTAAAGATCTACATTATATCTCTAGTAGCTAAACTTCATCAAAGCTCTAGAAAACATCATTCCACATATATAGATAAGAATATGGGCACTCAGAAAGTTTTGGATTTCTTATGTAGGTCATATATCTTAGAGAGGGCACCAGAATGTAAGACTTCCAAACCCTGGACAAGTGCTAGCTTTGACAGATGTCTCTAGACTAGAAAATTCATAAAAATAAGCCTAAAAATATTTTCTCAGCCATTCAGGGATTAGGTGTCCTATAGTGACATGGAAAGTAAACACATTATGCACTTTTTCCTCAATATATGAGCTTGTGTTTATTCATTTCCATTTTGTTTCATTGGATATTTGCTCTTGAATTTGTCCTCTCAAGCAACCTTATCCTTATGTTTCTGGAGAGAGACAATATTTTGAGATTCCTGTGATAGCAATTAAGAACCAGGTTAGGAGTGGTAAGGGTTTAACAACGAAGATCCACAAGTAATTCACACAACTAAACAAAAGCAAAACAAGAAGTCCAACCAAAAAATAGGGAGAAGAACTAAAAAGACACTTTTCCAAATAAGAAATACAAATGACCAACAGGCACATGAAAAATTGCTCAATGTCACTAGCAATAAGGGAAATGCAAATCAAAACTACGAGGTACCACCTTACACTAGTAAGAATGGCCCACGTCCAAAAAACAGGCAACAACAAGTGCTGGCGTGAATGTGGAAAGGAACACTCTTACACTGCTGATGGAATGTAAACTGGTCTGGCCACTATGAAAAGCTGCGTGGAGGACCCTCAAACTAATGAAAATGGAACTACCATTTGACCCAGCAATTGCTCTTCTGGGAACCTACCCAAAGGAGAAGGCAACGTGTGTACAAAAAGACACCTATGCTCAAATGTTTATTGCAGCACTATTTATAATTGCAAGGACCTGGAAACAACCCAAATGTCCCGAGACAGATGACTGAATGAAAAAGATGTGGTATTATTAGAGGCTGCCAACAGTTCTCATGCTAGAAATGAAAAAACTTCCATTCCATTCTTACCTGTTTTCAGAACCTGAAGATGAAATGGCATGATTGATCTCCAGTGGGTAGTCTTCATTCCTCCAATGTTTACCTTAGAAATATTCCTTGAGAGATATCAACAAATTTATCGGTGTATCCCCTGTCCATAATTACCTCACAGAAACTAATGTTTTACCCAATTTTATTGTACCCTAACCATTAGTCTTCCTTAGTTAATTGGCCATAAAACATTCTCTTAGTCACTTTTTTCCCCCTTGCCCTGGGCTCTATAAAAAGCTGGCTATTAAGGTAATAAACCACTACTAGTCATGCTTCTGGTAGCCTACAGCCTCCAGACTCTATCAGTCTCTCTTGTTTATCCTTTCTTGCAAATCTACACCTGGCTCTTTGCATGGTATGTATACACAACAGACTATTACTCATAAATTAAAAATGACAAATGTGATGATTTTATGATAACATGAATGTACTTAGAAGAAATTTTACTAGCAGAAACAAGACAGAAAGAAAGACAGAAACCAAATGGTTTCACTAACATATGGGACATGGGAAAAATAAACAAAAAGCCAGGTGGAAAAGTCAAAACAAGCAAACAATGAAACTGAAGTACACAACTCAGAGGTGGGGGGGCAGGAGAGGGTGGGAATGGTCAGGGAAGGAAGGTGGTGGGTGAACCCCAGGGACTACAAAGATGTGAAATATATATAAAAATTATTTAATTTTTGAAAATGTCACAAAAATTCCATGAGACTACTATTATCTCTATTTTTAAATGGTGCAAGGGAGTCTCACAGTTAACTTCTTAAGGGGATACGGTTCATGAGTGGCAGACTGGAATTTGGACCTTGGTCTATTCTATCCCAAAGTCTACACTCATCACGTGGTATGAGGCCTTTCACTATTGTACCACCTCCATGATTTCTAAGGTCACTTTTGGGAAGGGTGTTTCATTATTCTTTTCTCTTAAACATACATGGAATTATTTTCTATTTTCTCATTACCCATTGAAACATTCAGGGCTTGTTCCCTTAATTATGACTCAATATATGTTGTTAAACTTAAAGAACTAAGCAAGAGACTGACAATGGAAACTTAGGGAAGTTCCCAAACTGATATTGGATGTTGCTAAATTAAAAAATTTCATCATTCAGGGAAAACTTTGTTAATAAAATTTCAATTGAAGCAAAAGCACCTAGTTGTTCTATTAACTGTGACACTGAAAAATATACTTTCAACAGCATCTTTGTCATTTAGAATATTACATTAAAGTAATATTCCATGTATCCATGGAATATTCCATGGATACATGTTTGTAAGTGCATGCATTTGAAAGTTGTAGATGTCTCCCTGAATTTTAAAAATTCACACATTTGTTATTTTTAGCAGAAGACATTATCATAAGTATACATTTAATGCAGAAGATATCACAAATCAATAAACTATTGCAAACATTTTTCTTATAATACTTAAATGTTAAGAAAGCTCTGTTTTCAAAAGTATTTGGGGTTATTACTTTTCTTGCTGCAACTGGCACAGGGATAAAACTAGACATAAGAAATAACTATATGACTAGATCTGTTTCAACATAACTATAAATTAGATTCATAAAACCACTAATTCTTATTCTAAAACAGTCTATTCTGAATGCATTCTTTATTTTCAAACACTTCAATGCATTTATTACTAAAATTCTGCTATTGAAGAAAAAATATTTTCAAGGAAATATTTGGTGTGGCTAGATAAAATTAATTTTTTTTGCTTTAGAAACAAAATATGACATACATTTTTAGAGACATGGAAAAGAGTCAAGAAATAAATCTAAACTAATGTCTATCAGAATTTGAGTTTGGAGAAAAGTTCATTTATTTTTAAACAAAATATTGGTCAGACAATTTACACTAAGAACAATAACAATATATTTGTAAATGATTACATTGATCCTTAATTATAACTAATAAAGTAATGGTCTAGATTGAATAAAGATATAGACTCATAGAAAACCTCAAGAGTTTAGTTCACAAATGAAAAAAGCATAAATAGTGACAATATAGACAATATAGAGTTTAAATTTGTTTTTGTTCACAATATCTTTTGAAGAAATTCTGTTGCATTAATACTTAGAGACAATTTTCCATAGCTAATAGAAAATAATATGTCTCACAAAATATATACTTGCATTAACATAAGTACTTATGCCAGATCCTTAAACCTCAACCAAAATGCTCCTAAGATCAGCAGGCTGAGAAAGTGGTAATATTGCTTATCACATATGCTTAGTCATATTTACAAGAGAGAGATATTATCTTTCCAAATATCTGGATTTCTAATTCAGTCAAAGCCCCATCTACTGGGTTCACAAATCATCTTTCATCACTTCCTTAGATATGGCTCCAGTTTACATCTGGTTCTTGCCTTTCAAAAAGCCCATATAGGAATCTCAGTGATCTGTGGTTATTCCAGTGCCAGGCTCACACTGGACATGGATCTGAGAAAAATCTTTGCCTTTCTGCCTGGAGTTGCTTTGATTTCCTTTCCCCAAATTTCTGCAAACTCAAATCACATCTACAGAGAATTTCCACCCACATAACCCTGGAGCCTTCATGCCCATATTTTAAGGATGGTTCTCAGAAAAAAGATCCCTGGCCAAAAAAAAAAAAAAAGATGATGGAAAGGAAATGTGTGCTTAACACTACAAAAAGGAGTTGCCCAGGAAACTCAGAAGCTGAATACTCAGAAATTTTCAGCAGCAGCATCTAGCAGAAGAGAGTGGTTGCCATGGCCCCTGAGTGAGCAGACTGGGTAAGCACCCATGGCAACTCCCTCAGTTCATAAACCTTCTGAAAGGATTACTCAGGGCAGAAATATGGAAATGAAAGAAACTTGGAAGTGTGACTATAGACTCAGGGATACCAAATCATGAGGCAGGAGAAGAGATACGAATTTCAGGAATAGTGATCTCACGGAGAGCTTTATGGAGAAGAAAGGAATCAAAAATTATCAGTGGAGTAAAAATTTCACTTGGCTTTTGACTTTTGCTGAAGGACTTTGTTAGTTGTTTTCCTCCATTTTTTGATATAATCTCAATCCTACTTTCTACAAATTTAATTGTAGTTGAAAAAATAAGAATGGATTCCAAATAAAAGGTTTTCTCAAGTGAAGTTTGTCCTTGAAATATTATGTTATGCTTAGTCTGATCAAAGACTGAATGAAATAGTTTGAGAGGAAACCACAGCAACAGTCCTTTTTATTTCCCCACAAAAGGGAATACATTCCATCAGTTTTGATTCATTAAAACAGATTGAAATTATAGCTACTTTGTCTCTGTTGACCTTCATCTTTGAATGAAACTTCGGAAGCTCTTATAATAAATTTCTTCTGAGATTTTGGTGTCAGTCGCAATTTCCAGGAATTAATTTTTTTTAAAAGGATACTTTCAGAGAATCACAAATAGAAATGGAGAAAGGGCCCTATGTCCCCCTCCTGCCCCAGGATATTATGGCACAATGGAAAAAGCACTGACAGAGAAGCAGAATTTATTTTTCTTTATACATTTTTATTGTTTATATATTTATGTGTGCATGTATGTATATATATAACAATGCTGTACATATGTTATATATGTATATATAACAATGCTATATATATGCTATATATGTATATACATATATGTTATATATATATACATATATACATATATGCTATATACATATATATAGCATTGTTATATTCTTTGGGGCTCTCTCATCACCATATCACCCAATATACCATCATCTTGATCTTTTGTGCTCAACTCTTCCATGATTTCCCCCTCCCTCTCCCTCACCTTAACCTATGCTTTAGTTCTGTTGTCAGTCTATTGGTTATGACTTTCTCTTGACCTTTTATTTGTTTTCCCCATCTGGCTTTTGTCTTTTTCTCTCTGGCTTATTTCTGTTAGTATGACTTCCTCTAGCTCCTTCCATGTTTTTACAGAGATGCATCAAATTTGTCTTTTTGATTATTGAATAATATTCTACTGTGTAAATATACATTTTCATCCATTCATCAGTTTTGAGACATTTGGGTTGCTTCTAAATCCTAGTTATTGTAAACAGTGCTGCAATAAACATCTGAGTATTGGTGTCCTTTTGAATGTTTTGATAGCCTTTGTGTAGATTTCCAATAGTGGGGTTCATGGATTAAATCATAGTTCCATTTTAAATAGTATGAGGATCCTCCATACAGCTTTCCATAGAGACTGGACCAGTTGCATGCCTACCAGCTGTATAAAAGTGTTCCTTTTTCTCCACAGCCATGCCAGCATTTGTTGTTGGCTGTTGGTTTTTTGTTTTTTTTTTTAATATGGGCCATTCTTACTGGTGTAATGTGGCATCTCATTGTGGTTTTGATTTGCTTTCCCTGATTATTAGTGATGTTGAGCATTTTTTCATATCCTTCTTGATCTTTTGTATTTTCTCTTTGGAGAAGTGTCTTTTAAACTCTTCACCCATTTTTTAAACTGGCTTTTTGTTTTATTTTTGTTAAGTTGTGTGAGTTCTTTGCAGATCTTTGATATCAGACCCTTGTCAGTTGAGTGTAGTGCAAAATTTTTTCCCATTCATTTGGGTGTGAGCATGAGAATTTAGAATAAAGTCCCCTGTCTACAACTCTAGCTGCTTGATTTCAAGCAAGACACATAAATCATCTGAGTCTCAGTTCTTTTCTCAGGTCTTTTTCTTGAAGATACGGACACATGTCAAATCAGAAACTAACTATAGCCACATCCAAATGGTTAAAAACATATAAATTACTCAACTTAATTAGTAGTCAAGCAATAAAGTTAAATACCTGCCTAATTATCTATGATCTTTCCACACACCCACTGTTGGTAAAGACTAAATGAGATAGGACTTTCACACCAATAACATGTCAGCATTTTTCCAGAATCATAAAAATGTTCCTATAGTTTGATTCAGCAAACTCTTTCAAAGAAAATATCACAAAGAAATCATTCAAAAACCATGACATTTTTCACAGAGATCATTTTTAAAGATAACATAAAAAATTATTTCATATTTTATATGTTTACTTTTATATTTTTATAATTTATAAAGATCTATAAAATTACTTATAATACTACAGATCTTAAATCTTCCTAAATATTTGAGCAAATTCAATGACAAAACTGATCACATGGTGTGCATAGCATACAAAGTAAGAATATATGTATATTGATAAGTCATGGATGTGGGTTAAAAATCATTTATAACCTATCTCAGTGTTTTTATCAGCTGCCAAATATAAAGTTGATTTCCATTTTTTCTCATATTACAGCTATTGTAATTCCAATTCCCAGTGTCACATTTGTTAAAAGTTTACCGTTTAGGCATAGCATTCCCAGGAGCTGTTCTGGGAGTTTTCAAGTTCACTAGATCACATACACTCCAGGTCAGTTCCTTGGCTTCTTTCTTGGGTCACTATTAACAGCTACAGATGATTCTCTACCTGATGACCTGTGACCACCACTAAAGAGGACTCACTGGTCCTAGCCCTCCAGTATGACTAAGGTCTATGATATTCATCAAATCTTTTCAAGAGTCTAAGGATAAGAGTAGTGCATCCCCAAATGGTAGCTGATTACTGCTGTTGAAAGTCACCAACATGAGTGTCCCAGATCCATTTCTAAGTAACTATCAGCTCTCCAGTATTTAACAACAGGATGAAAACCCCATCACCCATGTGCTTACATTCCAGGAGAGAAGATAATTTTATATATGCTCAAGCTGACTGGGAGGAAATTTGTTGTATTTTTAGCAATCTTAATCTCTATCAATATGTTCTGACTTCTTCAGAGCTTACATTCTACTTGGACTAGTCAATTGTATATAACACCAACAGTTAGTCTATATAATATTAGGCAAGATCATTCTAGTAACTTGTTGAAGAGGCATAAACATGACTCAGCTTGAATCTCCCTTCTACATTAGTGCAAATTCTGATTTCCATTGAGTAAATTTTTGGACACAAAATAGGCAAGGAACTTTCTAAGGCAGGAATTGGGAAATAAGGATAATTGGTCAAATCTGGGTCATATATTATAAAATTTGATTGGAATATAGCCATGCCCTGTTCACCATTTACATCTCATATGTAGCTGCTTTTGTGCTGCAACGGCAGAGTTGGTTTGTTGTAACAGAGAGAGGTTAATTTATTCTCTGGTCCTCTGAAAAAAAAAATATTTGCCAAGACTTGATTTAAAGTCAGGAAAAGTCTGAGGTTAGACACTGGAAAGCTAACCCCCTGGTGAAAAACCCAAGGTAACTAAATTGAACCTACACCATAGAATTACAGACCCAGGGGAATCAAGAAAAAGAGCAAACTTAAAGAAAGTAGGAAATTGAGCGGTTTGCCTGTGAATATCCATTGTCTGCATAAAAATCCACTGACCACACAGTGTCAGTTGTGGGACTGCTTAGTGGACAAACCTCATTTCAAAAGTTGCTGACATTTGGTTCTGCAAACTTTCTTCTGTCCTCTCCCATCCTGGGAATCAGGATAAGAGTTTGCTATTCTTAATCCATTCAATGACTTGTAAGATTGAGCTCAGGATGTCACTAACTCTAAAGGTGTCCGGTGACTGAGGGTGATCTGGAGGAAATCAAGTGTCCCTGGTTCCAGCATGCTTTCCTGGCATTTGACTCTTTCCTGTTTGTGATCTTAGACCAGAGCAGCTTATAGGGGATATTTGGATATTTATATCCCAGGGCACAGTCTCTAAAAGGACATCTTGCTAGAACAACAAAGTGTCTTTCTTTTTTTTCCAGAATTCAATTTAATGTATATTTTCACACCTACCTCTGCCTTTTCCATGAGTTTGCCTGAGTAAACCCAGAGGATCAAGGTTAATACAGCAATATGATATGGGGTGAAAGAATAAAGGACCTAAATCTCCAACTATTGATTCACCCATAGCCGCTGACTCAAGTCTTATTTCTATCTGCAAATTTCCTATGGATCCAATATTTACATTTGATATTTTTTAAACCAAATTTTAGGCATAAAGGAGTCATTCCTTTCTCCCGCTACATTGGGGAAGTAGAAACTTTAGGAGTCTGCTATAGGTCTGTGTTTCTGGCCATATCATAGACAGTTCTTGAGACTCGCTACAGTCCCAGGAATCTACTAAGGAATCAGTCAAGAAAGGAAGCCACAGGTTCATTTTTTTTTCCTCAAAGCCCACAAACTCTTCAAGGAATTATAGTCTTACATATGAGGAGGAATGGAATAAGGCCAATTTCAGGCAGCCTCCTGCTATTTTAGAACCCTTAGATTCCCTTCCAAGTAACACCCCCTCAAGTCACAAGAACATTGATTTTTCCCTAAAATTTAGGGGAAGAAAGACTAGGATCAATAGATTCTCTCAAATCCACTGTTAGCTACTCTTAATCCATTCAATTATTTGTAGGATTGAACTCTTGAAAATTAAAAGCCAAAAGTATCTGTTCCTCTACAGCTTCGAGCCAACACATCTTTTCCCTAAAGCAATGAGTCCAAAATAACCTCTTGCTTTGTATTGGGGAAGGTGGAACAAAGAGAAACAGGAAGTGCCAGGGCATATTGATTAAAATTTGGTTAATATTTCAAGAACATAATCCCATTGAACCCAATTACTCAGGTTCTCCCTCTCGTAACAAAAGAATATGTTCATAGATTAGGGAGCCAAGAATCAATATCTGTCATTACCTGCTTAGTATACACACTTATAAATCTGGGACCCAGCAGTTAAAAAAAACACAAAATTAAAATGTTAACAACACAAGGGAAATGCTTTTGCAATATGTGTAAGAAATCAAAGTTACTATCTATCTTCACTAGATATATGTAAGCACACATATGTAAACATATACCTATATAGATATATACAAATACAAATAAGAATTGTTGTAAATCATTAAAAAGAAAGTAAAGGAAAGCCTGAATAATGAATACAAATTAGCCATCTACAAAAGAAAATATCTACATGGTAAATGTAAAAGTATACCGGAAACACTAAACAGAAAAGTTAAAATCATCTAGTGATATTCTTAATATGATAGCTTCTTAGACCCTATTCCTGTTATATTGAATTTCAAAATGGAACTCTGCATTTTTCAGTTAAGTACTGCCAAATACATCTAGAGCTTAGTAAGGTTTGGGTTCCAATGATAAGGAAAAAAATTACTTGTTCAAGAATCTTAAAATCTGATTTAAGATGACAAATGATCCTAATTAGGAAGCTAACTGTTAACTTCTCTGAAGTGGGAACCAAGATACTATAGAAAGTAAAAATTGCTGCCACATACCAGAAACAGTAACAAGAAACAACCACCATAAAGAGGATCCCCACAGAGAGGACATTTTCTTTACATGTTATCTTGTATCCAGGATTCCAAAGTACTTGCTCTTGCAGTTTTTCTCATCTGTATCATGTTTCCTAAATCCTTTTTAACAAAAATGTTAATACTACTATTCACTTTCACATATCTGTGTATCTATAATCCTCTTTATCTAAGATTTCTTTTGCCTTAATTTGAAAAAAAGAAATACCCAGAAACTGATTTTTAGGTTGTTGGGCTTATTCACACTGCTCTGATTACAGTATTTTACTACCACAGAAACTATAGCAGATGAACATATGCCTGACGAAATGTAACTACATGCTCAGTGGTCTTGCTACTCCGTGTTTCCTAGGTGCACTCAAAGTGACATTCCATTGACAATGTGTGGACCAAGCAGTGCCTAAATGCAATCTTGTAGAAACTGACTTCTTTCAAGTTACTTGCTCTGTGATAACAATTACATTTGCACATATTAATTAAATGTAAACAAGAAAACTAGAAACAGTTCTATCATCAAAAGATGTTTCTATTTAGAACACTGCCATCAGCTCTTGGCAGAAATATCTTGTTGGCTTCATTTTGGAACAGATTGCTTTGATATTCCCCCCTTTCCAAAATTTGGGTGCCAGGCTCTATAGCTAGCACACTATTATCAATGTTTGTCAACTGACCAGAAAACAAACCAAAAAAATCACATTCTAGTAAACTTTAATTGTGCTATTAGAACAGATCCTGACCTTAAACCACAATTAGAAGGCTTATACAAAAATCCATAGGAAAGTTCTGGTATGAAAGATAATAGATTTTGTAGGTATACCATCGAGCAACATTCCTAATCTGCTCTCTATCCAAATAATATTTGTTTTCTTTTCCCATATACCTAAATAGTATCTTTCCAGAATACTTCTATTATTGCACTGTGTTGCTCATAATCAACTGTTTAGATGTCTGACACAGCTCCTAAATCATGAACAACTTCAACTTGAGAAACCCATCTTGGACATTATCCTTCTAGAACAGTACAGCCAAAAAATGCTAGCTAAGTAAATACATAATTTCATAAGTAAGGAATAGTCATGCTTATAGTCAGGCTACATAAAATAATGTAAACCATTTTATTCAATGCACAAAATGGACAATGTCAACAACAAATGTTAATCCCCATCAGTTATAAAATTCAATTAATGTTTTAGTGCCTGATCCATACAGCATGCAAACTCATTAAACATTACCAGCTGATTTGCTTTTTCATTTATACATGGTGAAGAGGCTCTGTATAAACTCTTGCAGAGCATCCAGGAATGGGGCAATTCTTCCTTTCCCTCTTTGGTCTTATAGATTGACAAATAATCAACTCAACATTAGGCAGATTAACCATTTAACTGTGTACACACTGGGGTACTACACAAGCATGGAAGTTTCCAAAGAGAGACAAGGTAATCTTCTAAACTAAGAAGGAGTATAGGGGTCTGGGATTTAAAATACAAGGGGAAAAGTTCATGGAACGATAATACAGATTATATTTCAGAAGCAAAGCTTGCTGGGCATGCAAAAGACAATGGGTCAGGGAGGAACCTTGTTCACAAATACAGCACACCCATGTTGGGGAACTTGTATGTTCCTCTCTGTCTACCACACTCAGCTCCTTTTGTGTTATACTTATCTAGGATGCTTTTTCCTGGAATAGGTTTTCTGTCTAAAGTTTTTAAGTAGCAGAAGGAAGGTCATGAACTTTTGGACCTGGACTAATTTAGCTTGAAATAATTCACTCACCAATGCAGCTCATCTTGGGGCTACTTGCCCTACATTCCATCAAGAGATGGAACAAATTTTATAGAACAAATTTTAACCTTTCTTTTTTCACCATAAATAATCTTCTCTCATCAAAATCACAGCAAAGACTGTAGATATTTCCCTAAAGATTGTTTTCGGTGGGTTTTAATGAAAATTTGAGGGGCCATATAGAAGTACATACCCATCAGACTTAGTTAATGTTGTATTCCATGTTTCTATTCTTTCCCAAACAGTTCTTCTGCCACACTGCTATCCTGGATTCCTATTACTTTCTCTCAATTTCATCAGCCCCAGAGCCTTGTGCTTGGCAAACTAGTACCTTCTAGAGGCCTTACACACATATCTTCCCAATTAAATGCAGTCCTATAGTCACCAAGATATATGTAATATAATTATATCTATGCACATTCCAGGGCAAGATGGCCCAATCCTTACTTGCTATCTTATTTGCCCTCTGGGAGATCTATTCCCCTATCTTACTTGAGCACAGGAAAGTTATGGTCCAGTGGTCTTGCTACACAAAAACTGATCAGAACCTCCAGAGACCCTCAGCAACTTCCATTTCCCTAAAGCTTCAGGATACAATCAGAATTGAATAAATTAAAGACAAACATACCGTACATCTTATTAGCAGAAACAAGTCAAAAAGGAAAAGACACAAACCATGAGGAAAAGTCAAAACAAGCTAACAACGAAACTGAAGTACAGAACTCAGGGTGGGAGGGTGGTGGGGCGGTGAATCGCTGGGATTACAATGATGTGAAACTTATATATAAATAAATTATTAAAAAAATACCATAACTTTGAGACTAGGTATTGCCAGGGTCCCAAAGAAAAAATTTTCCCACCCTGCTAGGTTTTTCAGTTTTTCTCAACAGTGTATTTATATAAACCCCCCTTAGCAAAACAAAAAAATTCACTAGACTAAGTTAAATAAGAAGTCTTTATTCATGATTGCTGAAATAAGAGAGAAGGAAAGCAGAACTCAGTCTGAACTAACTCTGTTGAAAAGGTGTGGGTGTTAAAGAGTTTAAATGGTTAGATTGGAAAATTGTAGACTACCTGTGTTTGGTAGTTGGCCTTGGTACAAGGAAAAGTAAACCTTCTCACAGCTTCAATGAAGGAGATAGTTTTACAACTTGGAGAAAAGGACCCAAAGAAATGAGTCCCTACCCTTCCAGGAAACACAGCTATTTGATATCTGATAGTCAATGATACTGGCACTGACTTCCTTGATGACTATTCTTTGCAGGCAAGGATCCCAGGTCCTTGAGAAAGACAATCCTGTATTTAATATTGGCAAGAAGCTGAGAGAAGATTTACATACATTTCAAAGGCACAGAGAAAGAATTTGAAATTGTATGTTTTCTGAAATAAATGCTATAAGAGAGTGTAGTTATTCACAGTATTTACAGGATTTCTTTTCTTTTACTCTCTATTTGAAGAGGATAATTCATGCATTGTCTAAAAGAAGGTCATTAGAGTAACATTAGCCTTATACCAATATCTCAATTTAATAAGAGTTTTAAGAGCACTGTCAATAAAATCCTATTTGGAATTTATTGTCTTCAAATTAAAAGGAGTATACTTACTTTTTAAAGACTTACTTAATCCTCACAATATGAGAAAAAGTTACAAGAGCATGTTATGATTTTGAAACATTGCTTATTACTGTTGAAAAAGAATCTTTTATATTACATAAAAACTTTGAATAAACAAAAATATTTTTGATATGATTTTTTATCACTAGATCAGGGTATTTAAATCTACCTGAAATAAACATTCAATTTGGGTAGGTGAAAAATCCCATCTCCTTCTACTTCAGACTATAATTCCCTTCCAATAAATATTTTAAATTCCTATTATAGACAAAGGTTAATACTTAATGATTTAGTAGATTAAAAAAATGAACAGAGCTAATCTTTTATCTTAAATTCACATATATCTAAAGTTGATTATGCAAGTCACCATGTAATTCAAAAACAAAGCAGGTTAAAATCAGTATCATAGAAGAATGTGATTGCTATGGCATTACCAAAAAAAGGAAAAATCAAATCAGAGTCAGCAAGTCTCTTTTAGCTGCCAAGAATCTTAGTCAAGTATTAAAAGGTTGCAAGTAACATAAACCCTCTCCATTTCTTTAACAAAAGGATAGGCTGAAACACCAGCAATTATCAATTTATTTTATAAAACTGTAACTAATTCACTGAAGCAAATTAATCAGAAACTGGATAATAATACATACCAGAATTACTCCACTCTGTATCTCTGCATTGACCTGGTCTCTTACTTTTGCTTCTTTCTCCCTCATTTTTCTGGTTTTCTACAAAATTGCTTTCTATACTTTGGTATGGGTAAGACAAAACATGATGGCTCAGACCTTAATTTGTTTATCTTCTCAGTTCAAGAGCTAATTGAACTAATTCAGAGGAATCTGGTGTACAGGAAAAAAGCTTGGTAGTAGAATGGAGATAAGTCACTTTGAATTTCACTCAGTGAAAATGTTAGATTTTATGTTGATTTAAAATAAGAAGCCAATTAAAAAACTATTTTTACCTTATATTGGGTTCATATTCATGTTCAAATTTTTCTGATTTCATGATTTTGCTTTTACAGTATGGTACAAACCAATCATCTGCAGTTACAATGATACAATGTATTATTAAAATTCAATACTGAAATCTTTTTTCTCTAATTCAATAGTCTTTCATCTTGGCAGCACCAAAGCACTATCTTTTTCAAGTTTCATGAAACTTTTCCAAAGATTGCACATTCCAGAATAACACTGAACACAATTGCTTCTGGCTAATCTATTATGATACACCATTCATAAAGATGTTGATAAAAGGATTTTCCTTTCTCTTAGGTTTTCATTTCAGACCTCAAATCCATGAATTCTTGAGTGTGTACTACTTTGCCTGCTCAAATTTTCTTATTTTACAGTTTTGTTATGCAGCAAGATTCTCCCCTTCTTTACACTAGTTAATCTCTTCACTAGATTATTCTCTGCTACAATTCTTACTGTCCTGCACTGATATAAATTATGAAACAAATTCACTAAGATTTCAAAAGATTCTTTTACCACCAGCCAAGGTTCCTGGCCAGCCAGGAAACCCTTGGGGAAACCAAATTACTTATTAAATCTTGAAGATTGGAGAGATCTAGAATTTGCTTATTTTTATTTAGTAACTTAAATATAGGGATAATTTTTGTATTCAAAATTTATCACCAATTAATTACATTCCAGATATTTTATTTTTGGAATTACTTCATATCAATTTTCAGAAAAAGAATTCCAGAACCTAGCATTAAGTACCACCTTTATGTCACTTGAAAGTGAAGTACTAACAGCAATCATAGTATCCAGTTATATCTTGTACTCTGGAACCATTCATTTTATATAGAAACTGAGAGTTTTGAAAGAAAAATCTTTCAACAAGTTAAGATAAAGTTGTTCAAATTATCGATGATAACTATGATTTTGATCAGAGCGAGATTAAATGAATGTTTTATCTGTGACCTTAACTTAAAGGAACCCATCTACTTCCAATATCAAGCAAAGCAGCACAAAGAGACACATTCTTATTGTGAAACAGATAAACCCAAAATGCTTATTTCAAACAGATGGCTTTCTGGTATTTCTTTTTTCTAAGTTGAACATCACCTGACTTATTTCATGTAGTATAATACCCTTCAGTTTCTGCATATGTTGTCTCAGTAACAATTTTTCATCGTGTTTTTTTTTTTATAACTGAATAGTATTCCATTGTATGTGTGTATACATAACTCTTTTTTTTTTTTTTTTTTTTTTTTTTTTTTTTTTTTTTTTTTTTTTTTTTTTGAGACTAGGTCTCGTCTTGCTATTTTTGCCTATGGAACCGCAGGCTCACGTTGCCTAAGGTACCACAGACTCCAGCAATCCCCAGCCTCAGCTCCCCAGGTAGCTGGAATTACAGGCATGCGCCACCACGCCCAGCTATTTTTTTGGAACTAAGTCTCGCTATGTGCCCCGAGTGGAACTCGAACCGCGAATGCGATCCCTGGCCCTGACCATGGCTTCCTAGACTGCCGCTTACAGGCATATGCACCACCATGCCTGGCCCATAACATCTTTTTTAATGTTATTTTTTTTATTAAGATAAGATTGGTTTACAACACTATACATGATTTAGATGTATACATTTTATATCTCCAGATACACGCTCTCACACCATATCTACCAAGAAAGCAATTATAATTCTCCATTTGCTCCCTTTGCCAACCTTTCCCTGTGGCAATTTTTAAAAATTAGCCATAAAGATATTTAAAAATATCTGTGCTACTTTCTCCAAAATCATGATTTTTTTTGAAAATTTATAATGGATTATGTGTGATTATAATATGCATTATTATATCAAATCTATGTGTGTGCATATATTTTTTTTCTATATACAGAGATAGATAGAAATTCTATTTTTTTTTTTTCTCTTTCAGGGTCATTTCCATGTTGTCTATACCTTATCCTGTTAATATAGTGCTTTTTGCTAAGTACATATCCAATAATTTGTATTGATATATGGTAGATGCTAGTATTTTTTTAAGTCTCAATGTCCTGATAGAGAAACATTTTACATGAACATTGCTGGGAAAAATGCTCCCAGTGCCAGTGACCTGAACTACAAAGCAAAGAAGAAGCAAAATGTGACAGAAAGTGGGTCAGAGTAAATGACCAGTAAGAAGGAGAAGGTACCGAAAGGATGCAAAAATGCATGAACTGGCTACCTGCAACAACTATACACCTGGAAAACTAAGCAAAGGCCAATATGTCCCAGGAAAACATGTCTACATCTGGCAAAAGGACATTGCTCCAGGGAAGAGGAAAAATTCAGTGGACTAAAAATTGACCATTAGCAGTAAAAAAGAGATGGAATGACCAGAGTGTGTGTGGAGGGGGAGATGGGGAAGGGGAAGAGGAGGAGGAAAACCCAATAACCAATCAATCAATCAATCAATCAATCAATTGTATCTCAATGTATGGCTGAAAGGAATTTTAACCAAGGTTACTATAAGAGAGGAGCTTAAAGAGAAGATTAAAAAAATAACAATTTTTTGTTCATTCATTCATTTGTTCCAAAGCCCTTAAAATGCATTCTCTATGTTGATGCTCTTCTAGGCACAATGGGGGACAGAATAAACAATGTGCTCCCGGACCCCCACTAGCTTCTCAATAACTGAATATATAAGTAAGTTTTATATCTGAGGTTGCTAGACAAAAAGTAGAAAGTGAAAGGCATAATGAATGACAACTGAAACATCTGGGATTTGAAGGGGAGATAGAGATCACTTCCATTTGAGAAAGTTCTAGAAATTACTTGTAAATTGATAATAATTAGCAAGGCCATATTAATAATTAACTAGATTATTGAAGGGATAACAGAGTGACAGAGGTCAAAATTGATTCTCTGGACCCTGTCAGAATAATATTAAAATAATATCAGGAGAGATACAACAGGGATTCCATGGCAAAAAGATACCCTGTTTATGTGGCTATGATTTGCAAATTAATCAGTCTGAAAATGTGATTCCTAAGACCATTATAATAGTCTTTGATTGACTTTAAACTATAGATTGCCATTTTTTTCATTTTTAAAGAAGTTATTTACTTTTAGATATTTTTGTACCAAAATTTTGAAATATTAAGATCACTTAGCCATGACGACAAAACAACTGATATGAAAATCTAAGATCTTGAAATTAAGAGACTGAGCTTGAAATTTTTAAAAGTGTTGTAAATATTTAACTCAAAACCTAAGCAATAAAAATGATAACGAGTGATAAACTCATGATAACCACTAAAGTTATATAAAATTAACGTAATGACAGCTTCAAAACATGAGATAATCACCTCAAGGGAAGACAATAAGTTTTGTGTAAACATATGCTACAATTCAGAAATGAATTAGAAACCATCAAGAAGCCCATGATATGACAGAACCAAAAAAGTCTTTAAGTTTTGTGATTCCATGTGTATGTAGACTATTGAGACTAAACAATGAAATTGACAAAATTAAGCCCAAGCAAATACTAAAAACATTACTACAGATTTGAGGCTATTACTTGGGGAGGATACAGTGAGAATAAAAGGGAGGCAGGGCCCAGTGGTCTGTGGGTAAAGGGACATGGATGCTCTGGTAATAGTTGTGATTTAGTGAGGCACCATGAATCTAGTCCCGTAAATCATATGTAGTATTGCAAGCCAAGGTTATCTCAATAATAATAAAAATCACACCAAAAAGCATTGCAAAACACTCTGTACCATTGGCTTCAGTGATGACTTTGAGAATTTGATTCCCAACAGCTAAAAAATTAAGGCAAAAGTAAGCAAATAGGACTACATTAAATTAAAGTTTCAACAAAGTTAAAAGAAACTATGATAAAAACTGAAACACCCTACAGAGTGGGAGAAAATATTTATTCAACATATATTCAATAAGGCACTGGTATCCAAGTTCTACAAAGAAATCATACAATTTAGCAAAAAGAAAACAAGCAGTCCAATTTAAAAATTGGCGGAAGAGCTAAATAGACACTACTCCAAGAACATAGAGGTGACCAACAGGCGCAAGGAGAAATGCTCACCATCACCTGTCATCAGGGAAAAGCAAATCAAGACTACAATGATATACCACCTCACATCTGTAAGAAAGACTGAAAACAACAAGAATTAGTCAGTATGAAATGGGAACTCTTGTACACCACTGGTGAGAATAGCATAACCTCTATGGAAAACAACATGGATGTTTCTCAAAATATTAAATTACTAGAAATATATCTACTTTATGATCTAGTATTTCCACTCCTAGGAAACTACTCTAAGGATGCCAAAACTCAAATTCAAAAGATTGTATGCACTTCTGTGTTCATTGAAGCACTGTCACAATAGCCAAGTTATGGCAACTATATAAGTGCTCAATGACAGAGGACAGGATCAAGAGATGCAACATATATGCACAATGGAATATTACTCATTTATTTGAAAAAATGAAAGAATGAAATCTTATCATTTGTCACCACATGGTAGAAATGGAGGGGGTTATGCCGAGTGAAGTAAGTCAAAAGATGAAAGACAAATACTGGATGACTTTACTAATAAGTAGACTATAGAGAAACTAAACAGAGGGCCAGGAAATCAAAACCAAATCTTAGCAATATGAGTCCAGAACAAAAGTTAGCAAAGGGTTTAAGGAAAAGGGATGGGATAAGAAAGGGAGGAACCCATTGACAATGACAGAGAATAATGGTTGTTTTGTAGTGGACATGGTGTTATGGCATGCATCTGAAGACGTGTGAGCTTATACCCCCAAATCTTATATAATGTTGTAAACCTCAAAAAAGTAACACAATTCTTTTTAAAAAAAATCCTCTTGTGTTATTTGTTGTCATGCACTCAAAGGTGCATCATTCCCTACAGGTAATCCCTTTCCCTACACGTCTCATTATGAAATACAGGCTCCCCCACACTAATATTCTTGATCCCCCACATTAATATTCTAGATTTTGTCCAATTCTCCCACCCCCTGCTTAATCAGGGTTACTTGCTCTTGTTAGAATGTACTGTAGGCCTTCCCTTACCCTGAGTTATTCTTGTCTCTTTACATATCTACATGAATTTTAAAAGACCAAAATATGGGTACTGTTTGCATGTAGTTTGAAAGTTCTTATATAAATAATGATGCTACCTGTAAATAGGGATTATTTTATCGCTTCCTTTGTCACTTGCATGTCTTTCATTTTATTTTCTTATCCTAGTGCACTAACCAGAATTTCCAGCATTAAAGTAAATAAATGTTGGAATGTGCACAGCTTGCCTTCTTCCTGATTTTAGTTGGGAAATGATCCAGTCTTTTACCAGAAAGTATAAACTTTAGCTAAAGGCTTTTTGTTGATCCTCTTGAAAATGAGGAAGTTCACCTCTTTGTTTACTTTAATAGGACTTTTTGTAATGAATTTTTCCAATTTCCATCAAATGCTTTTACTACAATAATTGAAAAAGCATGTGAAATTTCTCTTTTAGCCTGTTGATTTGGCAATTTATATTTATTGGTTTATTCTTGAATATTGGGCTGTGCCTGGATGGGAGGCCTTGGTGAGGTTGCATACTCCAGTACAGAGAGTGCAGTGAGGTGCAGGCCAGCTGCTCATCCCCAGGGATAGTTGGGTCATCCTGGCTGCCTGCATGGCCATCTGTGTCCCAACCCCACACAAGGGGGTTTCATCACTCTCCAGCTAATCTTCAGGAGGAGCAAGAACATATATAACACAAGCCTCATCATAAAACAGGCAGGGATCAGGTAAAAATGCAGCCCACAAGCCTGAGTTGGATACAGCAGATGGACAATCAGAAGAACCAATCCAGGTGAGAGAGGAGAAACATCTATAGAAACACCATACCATGAAACGCACCTATGCACTTGCCGGATCTGGAAGACCCAAGACCTCATTTCAGAGATGCCTTCTGGGAGAGGAAGGCACCCCTCCCCACTTTACAGGAGGGGAAAGGAGAGCCCAAGACTGGGGGCATCAGGCCCATAGCAAAGCTGCAAACTGAGGCAGAGGAGATGATCTACAATGGTCAATCACAAATGCCTGTATCCACAGAAAAATTTCTTCACCAACACTGGCAGGGGCTGAGACCCCATAAATCTGATGCCAGAACCATAAGGTAAAGCAGCAAACCATCAGAATAGGATTGGAGAAGACAGCTCCCAACAAGAAAGCATGGAAAGACCACAAATAAATACAGACTGGCTGCGCAACACAAACTTAAGACTGAAAACCTACCATAAAGGCTCGCGTGGTTCCAAGAACACAGTCCCTTACCCAAAGAAAGAACACGACCACAGGAAATAAAAGAGACTAATGAACTTAACACAGACTAGCAAACAATAAAGAGTGGGGTGTGAGAGAATGGAGGGGATACCTGAGAGGTGGGGGGAAGGTATCCCAAAAACCATTTGCTGAGGATGTGATTTAAAGAATAAAAATAAATAAAACTTAAAAAAAATCAAACAATAAAAAAATAGATAAAATAAAATAAAAATATTCTTGAATATTGAACCAGTCTTCCATGTGTAAAATAAACTCTTCTTGATTATGGTAAACAATTCTTATTATATTCTATGTCAGTATTATATACTATATCATTAATATTACATACATTATATGTTGCTATTTTTATTTATGAATATTTAAATTATTTCACCTCTACCTTCATGACGGATATTAGGCTTTAGTTTTTGTTTATTTGTACTTACTGTGTATATCTGGTTCAGATATCAGGGTAAGTTAGTTCTATAACATGAGTTGAGAAGCACTGTTTTCTCTTCTATTATCTGAAACTGTATAAAATTTGTGTACAGTTCTCTTTAAACATCATGTAAAATTTACCAGAGGAACTATCCAGACCTAGAGATTTCATTATTTATTGGCAGTTTGCAAATTATAAAGTCAGTTGCCTTAGTATATAGAATTGTAATTGGTTAATCATTTTAGTGTTTTTATTTTTTATTATTCAATGTATATACATATTTTTTGATATATTAACTTTTTTCTTTACTTTAAGATAAGAAAATTCTTAATCTGAGCCCTTGGCTTCCCCTTTTCTTTAGCAATGTTTGTCAGTGTTTTGGCATATTGCACTACTTGTTTACCTTCCTTCCCTCTGAATATTCTCAGACTCTGAATTTCTACCTTCACTTCTCTGTGACCACAGAAAAACCTCTCCCATCCAACTCTTCATTTTATCCAGATCATCACTTGCTCTACTGGAATGTCTACTGTCTTAGAAAGTTACATTCCTTTTTTAAGAGGAAATGAGGTTATTGGCTCTCCCACTTGACTAGCTTCATGTTTTTTGCGAAATACCATTTTTTTTCTTCAAAAAGGGAAAACTATAATAAAATATGATATGTCTATGTTTTTTTCCTGGCTTTAAGATTATGTTATTTCATGTTTCTAAATATAGAATATCCTCTTTTTGGAGATCAGTACCGTCTTATTCTATATTTGACATAGTAACCCAAGCTATTTTTTTCCTTTTCCTTTTTATTCTTATCAAGTGTGTCATCATCACTTTCCAATCATATCTTGAAATACTCACTGATCTCTCTGTGTTATCATTTAGTTCCTTCCATTATTATTCTTCTATTATGCTCCCAATATTTCCTTTAACTATACAAATTTCATTCATATGAAATCCTGTAACATTATACTTTATAATACAAATATTCATATGACATATCAATATGCACATTTCATGTAAATATTATAAATACATATTAAGCATATATGGAAGTCATCAATGTCCTTCCCACAAATTTGTCACCTTAAAATATCATGAATTTATGTAAGGTAACTATTTGGTTATATCTTCAACAAGGGTACTCACAGATGACCAAATATATGTATACATAGAGATTTAATATTCTCAGGGTGAAAATGTAATTTTATAAGTCAAAAGTCAGCATGATTTAATCAAAATGGTTAATAAGGGCTTCGATATTTTTGTTTCAAATTATGCTAATAAGACACAAGTATCCTTATATGGGCTCCCATACTTATATAATTTCACTCTGAAAGTAAATCCAAATGTCATTTAAAAATTGGTAAGCTGTAATATCAATCAACACAAAAAAATGGATATTTTGCCAAAGTGACTTTTTAAATGATAATATTTTTTGTGTATGTGAATTGTGTATATTAATTTGTACTTAATCACTCTAATCTGCCATATATTATTTGAAAATTATAATTTTATGTGTTGCTTTACTAAAATCACAGACAACAATCTTCCAAAAGATGAATTTTCTACTTCACATGTCTGTATCCTTCACAATGGAGACCTAATAGGTTTTCACTTCATGGGATGATCAGAATGAGCTCACTGACAGATATCAGTATAATGTGTATAGTACTTCACATTCTAATTCAAGAATTAGAGAGGTGCTCCTTATATTGGAAATGAACCTTGATTTTCTTACAAGATTTACATAATGAGTTTGCTCTATAAAAGATAAAAGTCCTCAAAGGACAAACCCAAAAGCAAATTTTAAAAAAGAATGAAATGGCAAACTGCATTTGCAGATTTGCTTTTGGATACTTGAATATACATAAACAAATTAATGGAAAATACTAAAGTGATAGGTTTAATATTATGGCCCTAAAGCTATTATGATACAAGCAAAACTAATCAATTTAGTTTATACAGTTTAGTTATTATCTTCACTTCAGGGGAATCCTGAATCATTAAACTTAGTAATTTCTATAGTTACTATGGGTCTCTGATTACATTGTTCACCTAGTGAAACAGTAAACAGATATCCAAATTAAAAGCCTCGAAGGGGGGAAAAAGGCTAAAATATTCATCCCTTTAAATATCAAATATTTAATCAGCATTGTTAGCTATCTAAGGTTGATTTAACAAAGTTTTATCAAGCTTTGTTAAGGCAAACAAATTTAAGTATAGAGCATGAAATTTTTTAATATTTTATTTTTAAAAAAATATCACAATAGGCAGATTTTCACAATATAGAATGAAGATTTATATGAACAGAATCATTAGTTCTTAAAGTTTAAAGAAAAAGTTGAAACTATAGTTGTATAATAAATTGGCATTTAACCAATGTTCCTACATTTAGGCCCGTCTCTCTTTAAGTAGATGAATTCAAACACAGTGAATTCTTCCCTGAGGAGTTAGTCATTCCATAGAAACATCCCTATATGATGGCATTTCTTTCCCTTAGTAATCTTTTAGCTAGGACTGCATAGTGGCTCTGGGTAGAAGTTGACTCCATCAAAGCATTTCTCATTTAACGCGTGTCATTTGAAGTCTGGTGGCTGCTTAAATGTTGGGTGAATTTTTGTACATACAACATTTGACATGTGATTTTCAAGCTAGTAGTAATATATTTTGTAAAAACATACCTAACACTATAATATACAGTTGGGAAACAAATTAATCTGAGTTTGATCCTTTTATGCAAACTGTAAGAAGATATATTCTATCAATATATTTAGGTCAGTGGAGCATGGGTCTTATAAAAGATTGGAAAATGGAAGTTAAACGATTTAGAAAGTTCTTAACTCCAATAAGTTATTTATTTTTAACCACACTTGTCAACTTTTCTCTGTTGGGGGAAAATATCCTCTCAAATGTGAAATCATTGTATAAAAAAAGATCTATCTAACTAACTGTATTTGGTTAAATATGGTAAGAGTATAAAATTATCATTAAAATGTGTTTAGTCATAATTGTAAAAAATCCCAGGGTAGAATTTTGGCATTGGTTTCCAAACAAGGAAGGCAAGGAGAAACAAACAGAAAAGGCAGACCACTATATTGGTAGGTGATGGTTTCCATATACAAGGCAACTTACACAACAGTTGGGCAGCTACAAAATGAATGGATACATGCACCTACATTCTGGAATCTTAAAGGTTTATATAGAAGCCTTTTCTCATGTAAAGAAATATACAGATTCAATGCAATTCCTATAAAAAATTCAAGGCATTATTCAAAGAAATAGAACAAACAATGCAAATCTACATGGCACCACAAAAGACACCTTTTTCAGGGAAAGTGGTAATTCAGAAGTTTTTCACCTCTGTAAACCAGAAAGGTAAAAATCTAGATTTACTAGAAAGTGCCTACGTCATTTTTTTTTTTATGTTCAATGTTTATTAGCTTCCTATTACTTGCTGCTGGACATGATATATCCCCAAAGATCCATAGTTTAGTCAAAGTGAATTCAAATAAACCAAATCATATCTCAGCACAATCTGTGCTGTCAGTAATCGGTACAGGATGCGAGAGCAACAGAAAAAGAGTGCATGATTTGGTTTTAGGGAGGAGAATGAGATTAATCAATCAAAGAGGGGTTTAATAGTAGGTAACATCTTAACTTACAAAGATGGACATGGGAGCAAAGAAGGAATCGGTTGAGGGAGAACATTCCTTCCAAAAGTCTTCGAGACACAGAAAAGGAGGCTTTGCTCAAAAAAATCAAGATAATTCAGTGTGGGTAGAATAAGATGGGATGGGGAAGTAAAGGGTGTAGTTAAAAGTAAGAATTTAATTTGCCCCTTTGGGGAGTTTGGAACTAATCCTTAAGGTGATGGAAAATCATTAAAGGTTTTTAAGTGGAAGGGAGACATGATCTGAATTGAAGTCGGTAGAATGCCCTAAATCTTTCCCAGCACTGTTGGGAGAAAAAGAGAGGGGTTCAAGCCTCTCAGCCAGTTGAAAAGTGGAGCAATTTGCATTGTACTGTGAAGCACAGAAGCAAGTCATCTTCAAGTAGGTTGAACTTCTTTCTTGTTAAAATCTCTAATCAAATTTAAATGCCACTTTTCTTTCTCAAAAGTCATAATTTACCTGTCTTTGCTGTGAATGAACCATGGCACTCATGGCTCCCTATATCCTGTTGATGGCTAATATTGTGCAGGATATGACCACCACTCTCACTGAAGTTATTTATTTATTTATTTGAGACTAGGTCTCATTATGTTACCTGGGGTAGTCCCAAAACTGGGGACTCAAGTGATTCCTAGCTTCAGTCTCCCAGGTGACTGAGATTATAGGCATGCGCCCCTATGCCATGCTCTCACTGAAGTTATTAATGAAAATTGTGGGAAAGCCTCGTAAAGCATTTCCTAGAAAAAGTCCAGGTTACAGTGTGAGGTAGTTTGGAATCAAATCTTGACTATACAGGTTTTAGCGTATATGACCTTGAAGAACCCAAAAATCTGAACCTCCATTTTCTTATGTTAAAAACAGAAAGAACAGTGACTCAGCAAAGTTGTGAATATTGAAGATCCTTTATATAAGACTCAGCATAGAGTCAGCCTTCAGTGAGCACCACTGTTTTATTACATGTATGATAAAGACGTGATGTGAGCAAATTTCCTCTTTTCCGGTTATTCTTTGAAAGACAAACATTGGCGGGAGTAGCAGAGGATTAAGAATTGGCACTCTCCTGCAACTCTATTCAGTATATTACTCCTCTATTTAGTGTATTACTACTTCAAAGGGACAGAGCTGCAAAACAATCAAAACAAACAAAACTCCTACAGGACAGAGCTGCAAAACCACTGCAAAACAATCTTAGTTTTAACTATGTAATCAACCTGACAGGGCCATGGCTGAAATAAATGTGAGTACCCAAGGCAGATGGCCTTGGGGATAGTGGAGTGCTTTTAACCTCCTCACTCCCATTATAGATCACTGCAAGGGAGCTTTTGTCAGTGGCTGAGTTTGGTCCTAGCTATTAATTCCAACAAGTATTTGTGCTCTGAAGTGCTGCTTTTAGAGAACTGCGAAAATAAAATGAAGACTGAAATACTGATTCTCCTAGAAAACCTTTCAGAAATTTCAAAGGATGTAAGTTGAACACAATGACTTCAGAGAAGAAAAGTTGACCCTAGTCTTATATTTTCTTATGAATATGACATATAACCCACCATTTCTGATAATAATAACAATATAAATCAATTTAAGCAGAAAAAAATGTTTAGAGAACAATTGGAATTTTTTATCCCAAACAGTGAAGCTTGGGGCTTGTGTTGAGGGTATGATACCTACGAAGAAAGAGCATCTATGTAACCTGCTTCTAATTCATGTTCATTTAGTACTTCTGCTTTTTTCCATTTCTGAAGGCAAGAAAATTGGAAAAATCTTTCCCTCTATGTCTACAGCTGGCATTTTGCAGTGATCATTAGTAGCACATGTTGGCAGTGGAAAACAGGTTCAGCTTATCCAGCACTGGCTGTCATTTGTGCCAAAAGCAAATGGGAATAGAAATAGTAACACCAATATTATCATTACCATGCTAGGAGTCAGCTAGTTCTTCTGTGCTTTCAGCTTTCATTAGCAAGCCCAGTAGCCTTTTCTTGTCTGTACTAGTGTGTGTGTGTGTGTGTGTGTGTGTGTGTGTGTGTGTGAGAGAGAGAGAGAGAGAGAGAGAGATAGAGAGAGAGAGAGAGAGAGAGAGGAGAGATGGGGGCAGGGCCCAAGATGCAAACCACCACTGATTGTGAGCAGCCAGCTTAGCTTAACAGCTCAGGAATCTCTCCTCCCAAGGGTCTGCCTTCTTTAATTGCAGGGAAAGCTTGAAAACGCAGCTCATTCTAAGTATTTATTAATTAGTAGAGCAGTTTCAGAAAGCTATCTAGATAATTTGACCATATTTACAATAGAATTTTATAAATCTCAATTATTTGGTCTATAGTGTCCCTTCGAAGAACATACTACTATGAAGAAATCAAAATATAAAGATTTTTAAGTACAAATGCATTTTATAGAGATAATTTTTAAAAGAAAATATTTTGAATAAATAGCAATAAACTTAATGAAATAAGTTGTCAGTAATTATAATGAAAGTGTTCAACTATTAAAGGAGTTTTATACCAGATGGTTTCTCTTTTCTTATATTTGGAGTAATATAGTAAAATCAAACTGAAGGTCTGACAAAGACAAAACTTGAAAGCTGACCATAGTTTCAGATATCCACCAGGGAAAGGTGAGGGAGTGGGGAGTTGAAAGAAAACAGGATAGAGAAGAACACAATGGACTATGACTAAAGCTACCAGAAGGGGGATGTAGTTGGTGGGAGGAAAGGGGTAAGGGGGGTATAGTGGATTACTGGGGTTTTGGTTGAGAACATGGTGAACTAACATGTAGCTTTATAGAGGTACAAACCTATACCCCTAAGAGACATATTGTGATGTAAATCAACATTATCTCAACAGGCTAAAATAAGAATTTTCAAAGGGTATCCTACCCTTTGAAAATAAAACTACTATGACATGGGAAAACAACAGAACTTTGAAAGAAATTTCTTACTGTTTCAATTTCTTTTTCCTCCCTTCAAAGAAGAAAGATGTACTAAAGCTTTTTCAAGAAAGTAGACTTCTTCCTTCCCCCTTTATATATGATAAGTTTGACATGAAGAAGAGAATAGAGGATTTGGAGTGACTTTTAGGGAATAAAGATAAAATCAAAGTAGGATGAAGTTAATTACACAACACTAGAAAATCTGAAGAGATTTCTTTTCTCTCCTTTGGAGTAGGAGTGTTCTTCTAGGTGTATTAACCAATGCAGTGAAACAAGAAACAGGGAGAAACAAGCAGAATATTATGAAGCACTGTTGTTTAAGACTGATACAATTTTATATTTGAAAACTACAGGAAATAAATCCTGGAAATTATCAAAATATGAAGATATTGGCAATTAAATATAAAAAGAAGTCAAATTTATAATTAAAAATCAGAACCATTAAATTAAGGAACACACAGGAAGTTGATTCATTGTGTGTGGCTGTATCCTGACCCTGTCAGAAGGAAGTGAGAGCAATAGACAAAATGAGAAAGCAGGGTGACCACAGCTGAGAGTAAGGCGGCTGAGAATTAAAGTGAATGCAAAACAAGCAGGGCTTTGTAAACTATGTTTCTGATTTTATTTTCCTCTAGCCCAAAAGTAATGAAAAATTTCTAAAGAGTTTTAAAAGAGAGCCATAAGATAAAATTTTCATTTTAAAAGGATACTGTCGCAGTCAATGTGGAAGCTGTTCTGAGGTGAGCCATATAAATAGTGAGTGATAAGTTTGGGGTGGAAATATATGAGAATGTCTACATCATGAAAAATCCAGACAGTGATACTAATAGGTTAGATTAGGCAATCAGTGAAGACATGGTTTTAAAAAATAATAATGATGATGTCTAGGAGATATAATTGACAGAATTCTGTGATATAAATGGGATATGACAATAAGTATAAGTAATAACAGACAACTTTTTGGGTTTTGGAATTGCACAATTTTATAGGTAGGGACACCCTTTATGTGATATAAGGGTGTAATCAAACGGCATAAAATCAATACCTTCTCTCAAAATGATTTGTCTAATATGAGTCTCAAATGTCTATTTTGCAATTCAGACAACAGGGATTTTTAAAATTTTCTTTCATCTCCTCTTCTGGACATGAGCTAATATTATCTGAAGGGAAATGTCAGTAAAAGAATTATTTTGAATTAGAAATACCTTTTTTAAGTATGTCAAAGTATTACCATGTCAAATCTAAAATTTTAATTGGTGAACTTCTAAACAGTAACATAAGCATACCTCCTCTGGAGAAGTACACTAAGAGTAAGGAAACTAAATTTCAGTTTTGTCTTAAGTATCATTTGAATGTTTTTCATGAGTATGTATTTCTGATAGAGAAAAAAAAAATAAGAGAGGGAAAAAAGACTGAAAGGTTATCCTAGAAAAAATTATAAATGTTGCTTTTATTTTAACAAGAACAGGGGGGAAAGGAGGAAATATCAAATAATAATCAAATGTTATGAGAGGGCAAGTGTGACAGAAAAGTGCCCACTGCATTTGGGAACATGCAGGCCATGTTTGATGTGTGTGTATCAGAGACAGGGCAGGTGGTGCCCAAACAGAAACAACTGGTGATGTGTCCCATGGTGATGAGACCAAAGATGTTGATGAAGTGGCTAGAGGGTGAAAAAAGGGATGGGTGGTAGCTAAAATAGAAAGTAGAGCCTAGGAATATGTGATGGCTACTTAACCTTATTGAAAGATGAAACATATCTAAATTCTAATGAGGAGACTATCAAGAGATTAAGTATTAGAGTAGGAAGAAAACTAAGAATTTTAAAAAATAATATAATGAATACAATGAAACATGCCAAAACTAACATACATACATATATATATATATATATATATATATATATATATATATATATATATATATATATGTTTTAGGACTGGATGTTAGGATCTGGAGCAATTAAAAATCAAATAAATTGTGGAAAGTTTAAAAATCTAGTGAACCAAGTTTTATTTTTGATTGAGAAAAAAATAATAAGGCCTTAATTTTACAAATGAAAAGAAGTGTTAAAGAAAGAACGCAGGTCACCAAGGCCTGATTCTAGGGATGTGAGCTGAGATATGGCATCTAAGGAGCTCTTGTAATGCGCTGTCGGGGCGATTCCTTTCCACGAGGGAGCAGATGGATCTAAGAAGCACACACTGCACCAACAGGGAGAAAACAGAAAGCAGTGTTTTAAGGGAAGATAAAAGTTTAAGAAATGAGAATTTTTAGTTCCAGGTAAGAGGAGGTATCCCTTTGCACCCTACTTCCATCTGCTTGGTGTGCCTAAAAACCCAGGGACGAATTCATGAAGCAAACATCAGAAGATTCCGAAACTCGAAGACAATAAAGACAAGACTTGTTATCTAAAAGGACTTAGTTACTTGGCAAATTTTTTTGGTGTGTTTTTCCCCTGCTTTTTACATAGGTCATCCTAAGCAAGGTAAACTTTCACAAAATTTGTATTCACAAAGAATAAACAAGAGGTAAATACAGACTAAATTATTTAATTAATAAAAAACAAACAAATGAATAAATAATAAACATGAAAAGGGTTTGTTCCCTTCTAGCCAAACGACCTGAAAGGGAGTGGCCACTGGGGATACCACCTTATGGAAAATACCACACACTCCAGAAAACATCTGTGACTACCGCAGCCTATCATTTATAGCAGTGAAAGTAAGGACTGAAAACAGAGATGGTTATCAAGGCCTAGCAGAAGGGCCATGACTCCCCTTCCTGGAAGACAGGCATCTGTGGAGATCGTGTGCATTTCTGTCAGTGTTCATCTGACTGCCTTCCTGTCCTGCATGTAACCAGGTAGCATCTCATTCCCTCCTGAAGACCTAATGTCTGCAAAGGCTCTGTGTGTGTGTGTGTATGTGTGTGTGTGTGTGTGTGAGAGAGAGAGGGAGAGAGAGAGAGAGAGAGAGAGACAGAGACAGAGACAGAGACAGAGACAGAGAGAGACAGAGACAGAGAGAGAGACAGAGAGAGAGACAGAGAGAGAGACAGAGAGAGAGAGAGAGAACAGAGCCAATATATGATATTATTGAGTGACTTGATCTAAATACAATAAAAAATAGCTCAGTATATTAAGGGCCAGGGAAATACCATGTTGAATGAGAAAAGACAACAGCGACAAAGCCAAGATAGCAGAGATATTTAAACAACCAAGTTTCTGAGCAACAACTAATATAAATTCTTTTCAGTGAGAAATTGTGAATGCTCTTGAAACAAAAAAAGAAATTGACCCCAGCAAAGAAAGAAAAAATAAAAAGAAGAGATAGTGCAGAAAATATAATGGCCAAGATTTCCACTTCCACTTCAGTGGAATAACTGATGTGAACAATAAATAATCCCACCAAGGACAATGAGAAAAGTTTAAACCAAACCTGAAAATTTCCATTAAAAGGCATCAAAAAGCTACCAAGGAAGAAAAGACCTGGGAACCTAGAATTCCAGAGATAAGATTAATACATTGAAGCAAATGTTATATTCTATAGCAATTTTTTCTCTTGAGACATTTTCTGATTTTTTTTTAAGTTGAAAAGGAAGAGCAGGAAGTCGGAAGTTGTTGCTAACTGATAGAAATCTGAGATAAGGTTTTTGGCAGTCTCTCAAAGCAGAGGAGGTAAAACAAGGGTTTTACATCTATCGGTGCATGATGTAGGAGGTATAGGGAAATTATTTTGGAGTGAAACAGAATACATTGAGGGAAATCTTTGCATCTTGTATATTTCCCTGAAGAATGTGCTGCTTTGCTTAAGTACCTAGGAACTGGAGTCAAAGATGCCAACCAGAATGCATTTTGTAAGAATCTGCAAAGATGAGTAGAGGTCTTACAAAATTCATAAGAGAGATAAAAATTGGAGTTCAAATCCCACTGAAGAGATAGGGAGTCCCCTCCTGATAAGCAGCCAAGATTTCCATATAGGAACCAAAAATGACAGTATCATAGTAGTAAGAATCGTTGGAAATAAAACAGATCTCACAAAAGTAGATCAATTCCAGGCCTGGTTGTTACATTCTTAACTGCTTGTGAGAAATCAAAGAAAATGCTCTCTAGAGAAATGAAAGAACAGCCAAAGCCTCAAAATATCCCTAATATTTTCCATAGCATATTTAGCCTTCAATTACATATTTCTAGAAATGTCCAGAGACAAGATAAATGATCAAAGTCAAGATAAAAGATGTGTGATAAAAAGATATGACCAGTTGATCAAGATATCGAAACTATCAAACAGGATGTTAAAATAGCCAATGAAAATGTTCAGAGATAAAGAGATAAAAAAAGAGGAAAAGAGATAAAAATTTGAAGAAATCACTAAATTCATATGTATTACAAAATCAAGTCAAATGTTAAAAATTATTTAAAAAATGCACAGTACAAGAACTGATATCTAGGAAAGAGTAGATGGGTTTATAGGCAGATCAGATACAGCAACAGAGAGGAATAACAAATTATAAGATAGGTCAATATTGTACATATTAATTTGAATCCAAAACTGACTTTATGTTTGAACCATATAGAACTTCCAAAGTTTTTAAAAATTGACATCATACAAACTACTCCTCTTACCATTTTTTTTCACATCATATTTACCATCTAGGTCAATGCAAAAGCTTAGGAAAGAAATTTTAGTCTCTAAGAATTTTAAAGCAAACCTTTTATTTTCAAATAATTTTGCACATGTACAAAACTCAAAATAATCTATTCTCTATATTAAATAAATCGATATAATTAATAATTATTTGCAATCTTTCTAAAGAAACTTTAGCAAGTGAAACTAACACTATAGCTAGATACACAATTATCTGTATTTCTATATATAGCAATGAGAAAATGAAAATAAATAAGTAAAATGTGAAAACACAAAATAAGTTGATATGAGATCAAAATAAAAATCTTATAGTGAGAAAATTGGTAAAATGTAATCTGAAAACAAAAGCAGATTCATGAAAAAATTAAAAATACAAAATTTTCTTTAAAAAGTACATATATCAATGAAACAAAGAAAAATTAAACAATATTACAACAAATGGTTCATTTTGTTAAGGACTAATTCAACTTATTTTATTTAATAAATATTTTCTGTATATTAACTTTATTCTTTTCTTATTTTCCTCAGTTCTCTTTTTTAATATATAATTCTACTTATAACTCTTCCTCATCAGTTTGTCTTTTAAATTCTCAATTTATTTCCTCTTCATCCTATAAAACAGGATGTTAAAACTTCCCGTAGGATTAGTTTGCCCTTTAACTTTTAATTTAGATATTGTTTTGAAATATTTAAGTCTTCTGATTTGTCTTAAAATGTATGAAAACATTTTCCCACATGATAGCATAGTGTATTTGTATGTGACACACTCTACAATAACAAAAGCTTTTATTCTATAAATTAAAGACTCTCATTAAATTAATGTTTAACTTCTCCCTTCCAAAGTAAAGTTGATACAATATTTCCCCTTGAAAACTCATACATCCAGGAAATGTGTGTACCTCAGTTTGTAGGCTCTTTCTATTAACCTCCATTTTGAAATCTGGTTGAGAACTGCTGAAGTCAAATGGAGATGGAATTTGATAAGAAAAGTCTGGTAATAGTCAAGTTGATGATCCTTAGAACTGAATACTTCTTCCAGAAAAGAGTTGCTTCTGCTGTCAGTGCTTGGACATAATAAAGAACACAGCCTGTAGATTGTAACAAGAGATACATTGATGTTGTTTTATCAAGATATGGTTATAGAACAATGGTGAAGACTTCCCAGCTTTGACCATCTTCAGCATTGGGTGTTTCATGTATCTTCATACTCCTTCAACTATTGCCCCTTTGACTAATAACACATTTATTCTTTTACCCTATGCATTTCCTCTCTATCTCTGCCTCTCCACCATTTCCCACAATACATTGCCTCCTTGCTGTTAATGCTGTTGTGTTGGTGTTTGCAGTATCAGGAGACTTGAACTACACAAATCTTGTTCCCTTCAGTGATAGTCACCGATCAGATGGTTAAATTAATCAGGTATGTAACAAATGCACGCTAAGGAAGGCAATTGGGTGAACTATGCACCCCAGAATACCCACAGGCACAAGTCTTCTATCTTCATTTAAGATGAAAAAAGTGAACTCACTTAGTGTGACAATTTACACTATTTAATGTTACTTACTTGTAGTCAGTGTTCTTAACATTGTAACAAGTGTTACTTATTTGTGAAATCTATTTACCCTCAAGTAAACTCTATGTATCTTACAAAGATCTGGCAGTTAAACGCCTGCATATACTAATGTATTAGCAAATCATAAAAATAAATATGTGTGATTATGAAAAGTCTCATTTTTACTTTATAAAAAATTTTACCAGAGTCACTTAAGAAGGTGCTTTTATTTTTTTATGAAACATTCTCTGGAGTCATTGTACTGTGACCTATTTTTTTTTTGGATACGGGAAATGAAAGTTTTCATTGTGAAAGCAAGCTTGATGTTCTAAAACCCACAGGCCATGACAGAATGTTCTAGAAAGTGTGTCATTTCCTTTTTAAGCCTTTCTTGATAGCTAATCAATTTCTTCCATCTTACAAATATAACATTCTGAACTCTTATCCAAAAAAAATCCAAAGAAAAAGACCAGACTTTGTGTAAAATTTACGTCCATATTCAAATGTGTACATCCCTTTAAATTAAGTAACGGGGGGACCAGAATTTCTAATTGCATGAATTTTTAAAACTTTAATTTCTATCCTTTATTTGGGAAGGAACTGTTTTCATTTTTGCAGTAACATTGGTTTACAATGCTGTACATGATTTAGAGGTTAAGGATCTCCCCTTCAGCCCTTCATGTTTTGTAACCACACCACAGCCAACACCAAATACAAAAGACAATCAATTATAATAAAGAATAACTTCATCAGTTACAGTAGTTAACTCATCTCATTTTCTATGTCAAGCAGAAAAGAAAAATGTCTGAAAGAAATTAATACATAAATCACTTCACATGTAATTATTATGGAATCAAAAATAAAAAAGACTAAAACTTTAAGATAGTTCTTGAGCAAGAAATTTCATTTCACTTTTTCATGTTCTATAACTAATAAGGCGGGTTTATTTTTAAAAGGGAAGGGCAGTAAGGATGCTGGTACAGATACAAGGGGGAAGGATCCTGTTCTGGAAGGACTAATGTGTCCCTAGAGACACCTACACAGCTACAGTTGGGCAGTCTTGGGAGGAGAGTTGCCTCTGGTGCTTTGTAGAGGGAGGTTGGTGAAAGAAATATCTGCATAGTTACAGGAGGGCAGGTGAGTTGCTGTTAAGAACTTTCACTTTATAAAGAAACATCACTAGTCAGCTCAGATGGTTCCTAAAGTTCCAGAAGTTTGCTGTGTTTCAGAAATTCTGGAGACTTCCCTCACACAGAGGGCAGTGGTGACCGAACAATCCTTTGGCTTCCTTTCCTAGCTTCCAAATGTTGGTGTCAAAATTTTCTAATCTAATTTATTGTACAAATCTCTTAAAATTTTCCTCATCCTAACTGTAGTTCCAATTCATAGCTACAGACTTAAAAACATTCTTACCACTTCAGATCTAAATTTCAACAAAGAGTAGGTCTCAGATAACACTCATTGCAAAAATTCAAATGTTATTGTGCCAACTGATGCCATTTTGGAAAACTTAATCCCTGAATTTAACAAATGGGAATTGTCATGATTAACCTCTTTGATTATATCAACATGGGCTGACTTTTCCTTTCCCTCTATTATACCATCAAAACTGAAGAAGTAGACATAGTAGTAAGCAAGGGACAGTAGCTGTAAGTTTTAAAATTCATTTTACCATGTTAAATTGTAATTCAGAAGAAGTTTGTTCACTTATATTTCACAAAGCAGAAATGAACTCTGACTCAGTATCTGGTTTTGAGCAGATCCTGGGGACATTTATTCTTTAAGTGGTTCTGATCTCAGTAGTTTGTGAACAATTCAGAAGTTAGAATAATTGACAATACTAGAATTTTTAAAAATATCAGTTTTGAGTGCATGCATTTTTCCTTTAAAATCTTCTACCTGCAGTACTTTTTTGAACAAAAAATTATTGTTTGAAGTCACTGATTCTATATTTGAGGCAGGCAAAGGGATAACTCTCTAGAAGCTCTACTATTTCTGGAAATGCTAGCATGTATGATCACCTGACAGACCATGCAGAGACAGAACTATCCTTGGGTCACGACTTGGAGAAAAAAGTTCAGCATTTTTTCTTTCAGAATATTTTTAAGGGTATCATTTTAAAATGATATTTACTATTATCATTTAGAAATATACTTAAAACCATCTGCAGAAATTCATCCTTAGTCCTGTTTGTGATTGATCTTCCTCACTTGCTTGCTTGTGTAACTTCCAGAAATATTGGTCAGTAAACTACAAACTGCCATCACAGATATATGAGTACAATTTCCTTGCCATATTTTAAATTGAAGCTATATCTAAATTCATCATTTTATGCCTAAAAAATGTTAAGAGAACCAAGTTCTTTGTAATATCAACCACTTCTCATACTCTAGGTTTAAGACACTGGTGGACTCTGAATCTTCTTTTTTTTTTCAGGATGCTAGACCTCTCTCAGCTATCTACTAAGATAAAAGACCTCATATGTGCTGTAAATGCCCAGAAATCACATCAACTTAGTGTGCCCCCATCTGTCAACATTGATCAGTAATGGTCTCATTCTGGGATCCCAGCAGTCTTTTGAATGCTGCCTTAGTTATTTTTGAAGCATTTTTCAAAACTTTTTTTCCTATATTGTATTCTTTATAATTTTATTGCCTGAATACATTTTCCCCCCACCATTTGATATCTTTCTTGTCCTTCCCTAGGAATTAGAAATGGATATCAAGTTTCAAAAGCCTCAGATGCTATCTGTGCAAACAAAACTAAAAAAATGATAAAATTTTATTGTTGTCTATTCCAGTGGATTTTGTTGTTATTTATCTTGTGATTGCTTCACTCATGAGTACATAAATTATACTGGTCTTTGCTTCACACTATAAATTGATCTAAAGACCACTGAATAAAAATTCTCTTGTCTTCTGCTCTTTAATCCATCTTTTACCCAATAACCAAGGTTACCTGTCTGAATTCAGATATAATTTAGGTATTCTCTTTAATGACTCCTGCAGTATGTACTTGTACCATAAAATCTGAACACTTTCAGATTTTCATAAAATCTGAACATTTTGGTGATATTTTTCTCCACTCCTTGCCTTCCAATTATGCAGTTTCTCAGCAAGACATATACTTAATTAGAGTAAAATCAAGCTCTGTGTGTGTGTTGGGGGGGAGGGTGTATGTGTGCATGTATTTATCAGTTTATAGTTATATTGGTCCCACAATATAAAATGGTTCCTCGACCTAGAAGACTCAGCCACTCAGGCCAAGTTCTAGATAATCTTTCTTGATTCCAATTCATATTGAATTAATTGACTAATTTTGGTGCTCCTACATCAATGTATCTATTCTCTATGAGTTTATTTAACTTCACTGTGTCCTTATTTTATATTGGCATATCTTCTTGTTCACTACAAGGAACTGAGAACAGACACTCTGCCATATCTATCTTTGAGTCTCCTGGTTGGTATGAACAGGGGGTCATAAATATTTGTTGACTGAATGAATAAAAATAAGTCAGTGTTGTAGCTATTGGAAGAAACATGCTTAAATAGATACATGTTCCTCTGTTGGTAAAAAGGCATATAAATATAGCTTGATATTAAAGTATGCAATGATAAGATTAATTTCATAAAGATCTATAAAATTTCTGTAAGTTCTTGATTCTTTTAGTTTTATTCTATTCTTCTTTTATCTTTTTTAAAAAGCTTAATTATAAAATAATTAATAAGACATATTGTCTTCTTTTTTCAGCAGAAGCATGGAAGAGTAATAAAGAGCATGTGGTGTGTGGGATTAATGTTGGAAGACCTGACTGATGTCCCATCTTTTCACTTACTGGTTGAGAATTTGGTTAAGGCACTGAAATCCTCACATCCTTAGTTTTTATATGAAAAATTTTTAGTCTAGAGCTTCTAAAAATTCCTCATTTCACAACCATTCTTTATTCACTTACCCCTTTCTTTCCCAAAGCTTTGCTCCTTACCATTCTTTTACAGCTACCACAGAAAGCTCTTACTATTACTCAACCCATGCAAGCTTTACCTTCTTTTTTCTCTGCCAGTGTATTTTCTCAAAGGAGAAGAAAAAATATAATCAACGAATACTATACATTTTTAGTTCATATTGTTCTATATATGTGAAATACAATACTTAGAGTTCTCCATTCATATCCATACAAAGATGTTAGCTCTCAAGATTCTATGAACTTCCACCATCATAGTCCTGATGATACCTGTCCTATCCTAGCTCTAAGTGCAGGGGCCAAACACAGGTACCTCTCTTGTCAATTCATTCACTCACTCCTTCATTTGATTCTTTTAGACACCAATTTTATTGCAGAAAATATGCTAGCAATGGCAATTCTGACACCTGATTTTAAGGACTTCAAAATGTAAGAGAAAAATGAAAATGTTTATTTAAATTTTCTGATAATAAAATAATTCAATGAACTAACCTTTATTTTTCTCCATGGTGTTAGGCCCTGTACAAATATTTAGGATGAACAGAATAGATACTAAAAATAGGAACTTAATACAAGGAACATGTCGGGTGGAGAAACAATCTAGGAAAATAGGCAGGCATTCTAAAGAAATTACCATGAACTTTTATCTGAAGAATGATTAGTCATTCACCTGAGCTAAGACAAAGCAGTTGGTATGTATAAAGGCCTAGAAGCTAGAGTTGTTACATAAAGAGCTAAAAAAAACTTATCTTAGATGCTTACACTGAGAGTAGGGAAGGGGATAGACTGAAGAGGTAGACAAGCGCAGGCTGAGGAAGCTAAAGACAAACAACAGCATGTTGATCTTTCTCTGAAAAGCATTGGGAAATTACTGGAAAGTTTTAAAAGGATTATTTATACATTTTTAGATTTTTGTTTTATTATCCTAACTCATGACACACCACAGACTACTCTGAATTCTAAGGAGTCTATACAGAAATGATTTCACTGGTGTTGGGAAAAGAGATAGGGATGAGAGAAGGATGTACATAGAGAGGTTTAGGATATAGAATGAATAGTACTTAAAATCAATAGTGAGGGTGGAGGAAGGAAGAGAGAAGTATTGACATGGTGGTTTGGTGGAGGGTGAGTGGTTATGTACACATATAGAAGAGCAAAATGGTAGCCCCCCCCCCAAAAAAAAATACTAAGTGATGAGATGAAGGTTATAGGGAAGAAAATGGGATTTCTGACTCAAATCCAATCAGAGATGAAGCATCACAGGCTCCTCCTTTTTGTGGTATCACCATCTGCAATTAGTCCTTCCCAGGGTCAGTAAGGCAAGAGAAAAATGTTTTTCCTCAACTTTAAGGAGTTAGAAAATAGTTTAATAAACACTTAGGAAGGACTGAAGCTGGAAGTTGGTGAGAGTTAACATTTGCCTACAGTCATCACCTAGTGCAGAACAGGAGCAGGAAGGAGAGAACAGTTAAGATTTCTAGTATATTTTACAAGGTAGTGGTATCCAACCTAAACCTTGAAGAAGAATTCACTGGAAAATTAGAGGGTTCAATCTAGGTCTCCAGAAGAGAATATGTAAAGGGCATACTTTCACATATACACATCACTTGTCATCAGGGAGATGTGGTGAGTGATGCTGATAAAAAGTGAAACAGTCAGTCATACCCAAACTACAAAGGAAAAGTACTTTTCAAAATAGTTGTCAGTCCATCATTTCAAGTGTATTTCTAGAGAAGGTAGCAATCAATCTCTCAGATTTGCTCTAGGTACAAACAATAAAAAAAAAGGGGGGGGATATACAAACACCGTGTACCCTTTTTTGGTGGTTTCCTTTTCTTTCATCAATGCTTTTGAGATTCAACTACAAGTAATAAATTTCCAATAATCATATGCATAATGATGTGGTTAATACATAGAAAATACCATTCACAGATTTTAATTTTTTTTACTTGCTTTATATTGTTTTTTTTTTTTTATCTTTGTCCTCTCCTCACTTTGTTTTTGATCCTGAATAAGGATTGAATTGTTTATCTATAAACCTTATGAAATAATGCTTACACTTTCCTATTAGAATTCCATAAAAATATGATCTCGGTGAAATGTGAGGTGCTGTTTTAGCTATTTGAAAAAAATATTTTTCTTAAATATTTTTTTAAAAATTTTCAGAAGGTTAAAAACCTGAGGAGGGTGCATAAAGACAATACTTTGTTTCATTAAAAAGCAACAACAAAATGTGCTCTGTGGTACTAATAAGGATAATTGGAAGTGTAATTATTCCAGTGAATTTTGAATTTAAATTGTCACATCACTGAATATGCTATTAAAACACCTGCCAATCTTGCTCCAAAGATGTCAAAATCAATGGCCAAATAATATCTAATGAATTGATTTGAGAAGCTGTGTATTTCAAAATTAAATTAGCATTCTATAATTTTGCTTAGGCTTTTATGTATTTCAACTATTTTCAGAACACATTGATTGAATGAGTTGCAATTAAAATTATTTAACTATATATTCATAAAAATTATTTACTATAATATTTCTATTATGTGGCTTTGAAATTATAGATGCTTAGGATTTAATATACCTACTTCAAAAATGGAATGTGAAGTACATTTTAATTCCAGTAGATTCAGTAGATGAGTTTCAAACAAATGCAGGGTACACAAAATTGTTTTATTTACATTCCCCAGGAATAGAATTTTAAATAAAGAACTGAAAAATGAAAGAATTATGAATAAAGATAAAAGTTTACCGAAACAAAAAGAATTCCAAACTATCATATACAGATTAAGTTCTCGATTATTTTCTTCATGTTTTCCAGGTCAGTAGAAGATCTTCACATGTAGCATCCCCTGAACCATCCACAAAGGCAAAAAGGCTACACTGCGTCAGGTTGTATCTGTTTACACAATTAGGAGAAAATACAAATATTCAACAATTCCAAATATTCTGTCACTTATGAAGACATGGTCAAAGAAGAAATAGCACCACCTAGTGAATTCCTTAAGGAATATTTCCTATATTCATTTCTGTGATACCCTTTCTTGGGATACCTACTCTGTGCTATGTATACCAGGCACACACTTCTCTCAAATTATTTATGCTGATATTTTAACACATTGAGATTCTCCCACAGTCTTTCCACTGCCCCAACCCTTACTCTTGGTGTTCCAAGTCTGACTTATCAGTGCTATATCTTCATACCTTAACATTCCACTTAACATTCTACTCACACTACAAGAATGGTTTAAATGATGCCTCCTCACTAAGGATTCTCCAAATACTCTCTTGAATAGTCACTCTCTGTGCCTCAAACACATAGTGTTCTATCCCATTTTCTCATATGTGTGTGACATTCTGTTGCTAATTTTTTTACATGTTGGCATGTTCTACACACATGCATATGCTTTAGTAGAAGAGAAATGTATTCTCTCACAGTTCTAATCTGAAAGTGAAAATCTTGACATCAGAACCTCTGTTCCCTCAGAAGACCCTTGGAAAGTATCTTTATTGTCTTCCTAGCTTCAGGGATTGCCAGAATCCTCACTGTTCTCTGGCTTGAACTTCATCACTCCAAAGTCTACCTCTGGTGTCACACAACCTTCTTTCTGTGTATTTCTCAGTGTCTTCCTCACATGGCTTTGTATAAGAACACTGGTTATTGTCTTTAGAGCCCACATTGATCCATTATGAATTGATTTAAACAAATGGCATTTACAGCCACTGGACTGTATTTTATTTTATTTTAATTTTCTAGGGAAAGGAACTTTATTCAGTTCCAAAAACATTATTTCTTGTACTCCTTCCATTTCATCAAACAAATTCAAAGTTTTCTTGAGGTACTGGTGATGTTGGTCACTATTCATTAACCAAGGAGTCAAAGATGGCTCTTGTCAATATATTAGCTATATTTTAAAAGTAAAAGCAAAAACTGTATTTTAAAAGGAAAAACAATGAGACTCATGTGATCAACACTCAGTAAGGAAAAAGATCATGTTCATTTTGTAAAGTTAGCCTTTACCCTGCCTAAATATTTGGATTCCAGAATATATTGTGATAGTATCAAAGATTTTGATACTGTTGTATCTTTTCATTGGTATTAGACTAATTGACTCTCAGAAAATATGTTATCCACAATGCTTTCTTTGCTTCTAAGTGAAAATGTCATAATAATTATGAATATTCAGTTACTTTAGAAAACAAACAAAAAATACAAAATAATCTATGAACGTTCTCTACTGAATTAATAAATTGATGTTAAGAATTCTGTTGCTGTAGTGGGCTACATTAGAAGGAGAGATCTGCAGAAGATGATGGCTAAAGTCCCAGAGAAGAGAAAAGTTGTACATTCACTGCCCAAGAGCATGCAAACTCCTGACCTCAAAGCAGTAGACAGAAAGTTCTAGGTAAGAGGCAACAATAAGTGGACATAATTAAAGAACAAGGAGAAGGGAAGCAAGTCAAGCAAAGCTCAGAGACTGAGGCAGGTGGCTGGAGGCCACCTTGGAGGAAACATAGGCCTGGGAAGAGAGTTTGGTTTACAGTCAGCACCGCAAACGGTTCTCTCTGAGAGCATGCCAGTGTAAAGGGTAAAATCCAGTCCTGAAATAGAATGGAGACAGTGAGAAGGAAGTCCAAAAGGGCAGGTAACAGAATTGAGACCTTAGATGAGAAAGCAAATGTATTCTTAGTCAGAGTTGGACAAAAAAAAAAAAAAATTAGAGAAGAGAAAGGCAGCGCCAGAGAAAAAGAACTGTTTAATATTGTCTGAAAGGCCTTGTCAAGGCAGGAAACTGTCTCCTATTTAGAGTAACTGGAATTTCAGAATAAGCAAAGGGCAAGTGTGAAAATCCTGTATCACTTCTTAGGTTTTGACAAAGATTTTCTCAACCAAACACAATCCGATCCTAACTCCTCTGAACCCTCTCCTGGACCATAAAAACTTGAATAATATGCTAGCATGTTTCTAAGTGCTCAAGGCATAATCCCTAGCACCTGACTCCCTAGACTGCCTTAAGTCAAAGCTGAAAAAAGTCAAAACTATGAAAATAATTTATTTTTTATTCCAGTTGACAGTAAAAACAGTTCTTTGGTCTTAAGCCTGTTTTCCGTAAGTGCCCATTAACACCCAAGTGGGTTTCACAAGGACAAAGCTCCTACTGCTGCTTGTAATTTTCACTTCTCTGACTCTACTGAGATCCCCAATTCTCCCTTTAAACCAGTCACCCTGTATAAATCAAAGTTCAGTTCATACTGAACTCATTTCTTCTCTATTTGAATGGCGTATTACTAATTAAAATGTGTCTTTAGTGTTCAACTTTATCTTTTAACAGTTGCGTACAGTAAAAATGCCCCAACATTCAGGCCAAGCTTTCTGTCAATTAAGATAGAATCTTCGGGATTGGTACCTGAGCTTCCAAATGTTATAAAATACCCTATGTGATTAAAATCACCTCTAATGGTAACTCTATGTACAGATTATATCATCTGTCCTAGGGTGACAGTCAAGTATCATAAACTTTCCATGTCATCTCCCAGTTTGAAGACTAATCAATTGCTTTCAGGCTGCTAGGTTGTCAAAAAGGGCTGATGGAGGTGAGGATAACACCATGTTGAAATTACCAGGGCCAGGCAGAGAAGGCTTTGCAGAAGGCAGAGGAAACTGTGCAGATGACAGAAGATATCCAGACCAAGCAAAGCAAGACTAGAAGCTGAATAGAGGTAAGACTGGCCAGGGGTTTTCCAGAACACAACAACTAAGACCTAGCTGTGCATCAGAACTAAAACATAGGTTCATGTCGCATGATGGGTATACTAGAAATTAAAATAGGCAAGCAATAGAGCCATTGCTTTACAATAGTAATTATGTGTACTCTGCATCTCCTGAATCTTGGAGCATTCTTGCTGAAAAAAAAAAAAATCTGCAACTGGAAGATCTATTTGTTTCTACTACTTCATTTAAATTATACCTCTGGGTGGAGTAGAGTTAGGCTGAAAAATCTGGCAAAAAAAGAATCTTCATAATTCTTAATAAAAATTAAGATCTCCACCTCAAGGAAAATTTCATTCCTGACAAAACAGAAAACTTTAGTTTTTTTCCAGATTCACATTTGAGCAGTCCAAAGGCTATTTAAAGACTTTTAAATTAGAAAAATGCAAAATAATCTAAGTGATTAAACAGTTTGAAAATGTAAACAAAAACTTTTCATCCATGCCTCTTATTTATTATTTTTATTTTTTAAAGAATTTACTTTAAAATATGGGTGCAATATTTACTTTAGTATCTAAATATTTATGATTAATTTTGCTTATGGAATTTTGCATTCTATTATAGATGACTCATTCAAAATATGAATGCTCCTTCTAAAATATGTGAATAAACAATTCTGACTAAGCAAAATAAGTATGCATAGCAGGTTATTTAAACTAAGTGGTAAGCGGTAATATATAATCTTCCAAAATAGGGCATTTTCCATCATAACTGCTATATGCGTTTACTGGTAATACCTTGAATTTATATGGGTAATATATCAAATGAGTTGCTCTCACCTTTTAATGCCTTCTTTCATCTATTTAAGCAACTGCATTAGAGAAATTCTAGTTCAATATCAATTTTTTGTGTATGTCAGGAGGGAAAAAACAGCATTATTATTTTTTAATAAAAAGATCAAAACAAAAACAGCCAATGAAAAAAATAATAAAATCCCTTTCAATCACACCACAATGAGAAGAAATTATATACAAATGCATGTAACAATATGGATGAATCTCACAAACATAATACAAGAGAGGAGTCAAATACAAAAGAGTGCATCCTGTGGTATACATGAGTCTGTTTGTCAGAAAAATAGACAAAGAATACATAGTATTAAACATGAGGATAGTAGTTAGCCTTGTGAGTGGGAACCAGGAAGTATCATTACTTCAGAGGACTGAGAATGACCTGTTGTTTGATCTGTGTGCTGATTATCTGTTTGTGCTCAGTGTGAAAATTCACTGAAGTACAAGCTATCAGCAAAGATGTGTACATCTTTCTATATACTTACCATGCTTTGATAAGATGTTATTTTAAAATGTCCCATTAGAAATACCTTTACAAGGACCCTAAAACTAATGAGAATGGAATTATCATTTGACCCAGCAATTGCTCTTCTGGGAATCTACCTAAAGGAGACCAAAACACTTAAACAAAAGGACACCTGTACTCCAATATTTATTGCAGAACAGTGAGGACATGGAAACAACTCAAATGCCCCAAATAGACAAATGGATGAAAAAGATGTGGTATATTTGCACAATGGAATATTATTCATCAATTAAAAATGACAAATTTAAAGCATTTGAGATAACATGGATGAAATTAGAAGGAGTCATTAACAGAAATAAGAAAGAAAAGGACAGAAACCAAATGGTTTTACTTATAGATGGGATATATGGAAGATAAAAGGCCAAGAGGAAAAGTCAAAACAAGCTAACAACCAAACTATAGCACACACCTGGGGTTGAGGGGGGAGGTGGGAGAAATCAGGGAGGAGAGGAACATGAAGAATTGTAATGATGTCCTCAGGTGAGAAGGTGGTGGGAGAACCCCCGGGGGAATACAAAGATGTAATATATGTATATACATAATTTTTAAAAAGAGATTGATAGTGTGATTCAGAATTCATGTTTTCTTTTGTGTCTGACCTAGCAAAGTCAGATTCAAATCATGAATTTCAAGCAAGAGTTTGCGGGCCCTATTTTTATTTGCTTGTTTTAGTTTGCTTGTGTATTACAAAATCATTGCTACCTATTCTCTTCCCTAATATTCCCATTATATTCATTTTCTTAATCAAATCATTTTACTGGTATTGTTGTTAATTTGTCCATATGTGGACCTATCCCAGAACTTTAAGACCTAGATCTGCCCAATGCACAAAATAGGATGTTGCTTTCCAGTTTATAACCTTGAATTCCCCAGTATCTGTTAATTCAATTTGGACAACATAAGAAACTAACATATGCATGATAAACACGAAAGAAGCTATAACTGTTATTGAAGCTCACCTCCATCAGCAAGAAGTCTTGGAAATGAAATAAAGGAAATAAGTCATGTCTAGATCTAACTACCACAAGGGAGATTTGACTTGAACAAATGCAAATTTTTAAGTGCAAAAGTCTATGGGAACACAACAAAGGCAATAATAAACTTGTCATCCAGTTGCATCTGTGTAAAGAATGAAATACATGGAGGGGAGAACTTTATTGAAAAAGTATCTCTTTAGGGGGTAGAAAAACAAAGATGATCCAGAAAGAAAGCATAAACGCAACAAGAGGAAGAAAATCTAGGAAAAGTAACTCAGTCTTTGAAATTCAATGGAAAAGAAAAATTTAAGAAAATGTGTACAGTGTCACCAAACATAGCAGAGAACAATGAAGATAAAGCACAGACCACTAGATATACTAGGACCTGGATCCCTGGGCTCACCAGGGACCATTCTCTGACCAAGAAATACTGAAAAGGAAAGGGAGAGGGTAAAGGGTAAGGGGTGGGGAGGAAGAGGGAAAAGAGAGGGTGGTTAGAATGTGGCACTTTTTCTTTAAGTTAGACTATCACAGAAAGGAAAGAAGAGAATACACATAAAGAAGGAGTTGGGAAAAGAGAAGTCAGAGATGTCATGTGAGAGTTTTAATATATTACAAGTCAAGAAATTCTAAAATGAGATACAAAAGGTGAAAATAGACTCATGGTCAGACTGCGTTTGGGAAAATCCCCCTGACCATATAGAAGAGGATGTATTTGAATTTTGTTTCTAGGTTGTGTGTGTGTGTGTGTGTGTGTGTGTTTAAGCATCTTCTTAAAGGTTGTTGGATAGGCATCAGTATGACTGCGACTACAAAAAACAAAAAAGAGGAGATAAGCAAAAAATGTGATATCCAATCATAGGAAATTACTGCTAAGGTAAGCGTGAGCAAAAAGGAGCAAATACAGAGGGATATTTGTTTTCTGTGTGTTACCTTAATTTATGTGGAATAAAAATAATCAAGGCATTATTGATTAATATCCACCCAAGACTAAAAGCAAAAGTGACCTTTTCAAAAAACAAGGAAGAAGTGAATTGGCAAGGGAACCAAGAAACCTTGGGAATCATAATGAGAAAAAGATGCTAGCATGAGTTCAGGAGCTGAATCAATTCACTCTGAGTAGTTTGCTGCTACCTAGAGAGCACCATTGCAATGGGAAAAGCCGGTGGCACAATTCCTGCTGTTTTTGTTTGTTTGTTTTGTTCTGTTTTTTGTTTTTGTATTTACAGGAATGTTCACCAGCACAAAACTAGGGACACAAGTCTTGCATGTGAGGTACATGTAAAGAGGACCTAAATGAATGAGTCAGTCAAATAGCTAAGTCCAGTCAGGAGAGATGACAGAATGTAGAAATTGAGGTATCACCCTGAAGGAAAGTAAGACATGGCTAGTAGACAGACGACAAGGGGTGCAAGTTCTAGATGACAGGGTTTGAGAGCAGTCTTCTCAAAGATAAGAAGATACTACTCAATTAACACCTGAAAGTGGGTGTTAGTTTTAGAAAAGTGATTTTTTTTTCCTGCAAAGAATCTTAGGACAAAGACTTTTCTATGGTAAAATCTAAAGCTGCAAAGGAGGAATTAGGAAAACATGAGGCTTAAATGGGAGGAGAGTTTACTTTATACCTGTTGGACTTGGAGGTCTCACTGATAGAGTACCATTTGAGCAAATCAAATTAAGGTAAAGAACATGAAATTATCTGAAGAAAGAGTGAAATGGGGGAAAGCAATCAGCAAGGAGAAAGGCCTTCTGTTGAGGATGTGCTCAGGGTGTTCAGAGAACATCAAGAGGTGGTGTTAGAACAAAATGGAAGCAGGAACGGTGTAAAGACATGCTCAGAGAAGTAGCAGGGATGTGGAACAAGTAACACAGAGCTTAGGCTTTTGCTCTGTGAGTGGCCATATGAGCAGCTTGAGTGCAGGGGTAATTATATCTAACTCATGTCTGAAAAAGTTCTTTGTGGTTAAGCATCACCTCACTATTTGTTATCAAGTAGAAGCTAGAATAACAGTTATTGGAATATAAGACTATGGTTTTAAACATGGTAAACTTTTAAAAATAAATACATATTTTTAATTCCAAGTCTTAGAGATTCTGCCTCTGTTAGTCTGGAGTGGGTGCCTGGAGTCTGTATAAATTTTTAAGTTCCCTTAATTGATTGACACAATTGGTCTGTGGCCTATAACTTGGAAACTCCTAGTATAAGAAAGATAGTAATTAAATGTCCTCATTGCATATGCCACAACTGCAACTCAGATGGACTTTTCATAAAAAACTGATTTTAGCAATGTGAAAATACTACACAGTTTTTGAATTTTGGTAAAAATCAAAGCTTTCTGTGTATTTTATATGATCTGTAAATTTTGTGCTATATATCTTGATAGCAATAAAAATTACTATAAATATTTCCCAAAAAATCTCTCTGGTTGTTTTATAAAGACTAGATGGTCTGCGTGGAGGCAAGCAAGGAAAGACAAAAACTAGTAACTCCTAAGAGGTTATCATAACCATCCAGATGAGTGCTTGTAATAGTGAAAGTGGTCAGAGTCATATTGTCAATGTAGTTTGGAGATTTGTTCAGACAGACCTATTGTTGTCTGTGACATGTGATAAAACCCAAAGTTGAGGAACTCCAAGAATTTTTATCTGAGCAAATGAAAAAAATGAAATTGCCACTTGCTAAAATAAGCACTTAATGGTGAAGCAAAAGGAGGAGAGTAATCAGGATTTTATCAGGTATTGTTTGAGATTACTACCAGACACCTATGTGTAGTTCCTAATTATAATTGCCTTTGAACATGAACCCAGAGTCCAGTCTAAAATTTGTACTGGACATATAAAATCAGTTATCAGCATACGGATGTCCTATGTCAGAGTGCTAAATGAGTTAGACCAGTGTGCAAGGGCAGTTGTAAATAAGAGAAATATGTGAATGAAACCTTGGGGAATGATTATTTGGGGGGAAAAGGGATATAAAGGAATAAGTAATTAAGTCTAAGAATGGTGGTTAGAAAAAAACTTGGACAGCAATGTGTTGGAAAGAAAGAGAAGAACATGTTTCAAGGAAGAGGAAGTGATCAACTCTGTCAACTGCTAGAGCTAGGTAAGTACTTGATGGTTGAGAATTGAGCACTAACTCAAGCCATGCAGAGATCAGTAGCCAGAGGTAGTTCTGTGCAGGGGTCATAGAACATAGTGTTTACTAAAGATTTTCTTTAAGATGTGAAATATCACCAAGCACATTTGCCAAATTATGAGACTAATTAAGTAAAAATTGCTTAGTTAAGAAAAAATTATATCCTTGAGGAAGGCAAAATAATATAATTGCACAGTTAGGATGATTTACTTTAAATAGGAATAAGGACAATTCATCTCTAGGAAGTTAGCAAACCATATTGACTGACGTTGATAGGTCAGCTGTGTGTAGTTTCCTAAAGGAGATTTTTGATAAAATCTATTTTCTCTGTGAAATACAACTTAAATTAATCCCACTCAGAAAATGGAGTGGAGAAGTTAGAAGGTTCAGGAAAGAGAAAATATGACCAGTACCCCTGAATGGTAACTGTTAAAAAAAATTCAAACATTCAGAGTTTTAGAATGAGATGTATATAATTTTCTTATATTTTTATCAAGAGGGGTTTCTAATTTCGCTTACAATATGTTCTATATAATATATTTTATTTGTATAACATCATACATAGATATGAATATAATAATAATATAGTATAATGCAATGTAATATATGAAGGTGAGAGTTAAAGGAAAGGGGAGTTGAAAATATAGAAGGAAGGCAGTTGAATTGATTCAATGAAGTCCCAGTGAGAATGAGAGGATGTGGAATTTAGGACATAAGTGCATGGATTAGTCTTGGGTAAGAGAGTAGGGAATAAGACAGGCCAAGAGCAGATGTGCATATAAAGAAGGATTTCAAACTTGCCAGAATAATTTTTTTTTCTCCAGTGAAATACCTCCAGCTAAGAATTATTAAGGCCACGGGGGCAGAGTAGAGAAGTTAAAAGGAACAATTTGAATTCAGAAGAACAGCTGTGGGGAAAGAGAAAGTATGCTGAACAGGAGTGTGCCAATGATTGCTAAGAGTCATTGAGTATTCAGTAGAGCTTGAATAGTCTATATTTGGGGATTCAACAACCCATATGGTTGCATGATTGTCTCCAATGTTTCTCTAAAGTTAAAAGATAAATATCTGCTTATATGGAAGTCATTCCCTTTTCTAAACAAGAAGTACCAGGAGAAGAAAATGTGGCTCTCTAAAATAAATGCAACTATCCCAGAATATTAAGTATATGTTCATTGATTCATTCATTCAACAAAAGGTTACTGGTTACCATCTACATGCTATGTACAAAAATTAGAGGCTGCAGTCTAATAGAAACAAGGCATTAATCAAATTAGCTCATGAATTAATGGAAAATAGCAATTGTAAGTCCACTGGGAAGGAAAGGAGGAAAGAGCTGTAACAGCATATAGCAGTGATTTTTTTATCCACAGTAGGATGAACTGAAAAGTCTTCCCAGAGGGAGGAAATAAAGATTGAACAATGATCTAGACATTGAGTACAGATTTCTTTGAGAAAAAAGGTGAGGGAACTGTATGCTGGATAGAGAAAACACAGAAACCACGGGGCACAAGAAAACACAGAGAGTACTGAGGGCTGGCATCAAGCAAGAAAAATGACAGTTTTAAAAGGAAAATAAAGTTAGAGGCGTTGTGAGCCACTAAATATTTCTCCTTAGAGCAAAGGAAGTCACTGAACTTGTCATCTGGAGAAACTAGGGAGGGGACATTGATTTCCCAAAGAACATGTTTGGTGCAGAGGTAGACATTACAGAGGTTTTGCAGGAGTCCTGGAGATGGATGGAACTGGGGGTTGGCAGGGGAGGAGCTGGGTGATGGAGGCAAAAAAATGAATGGATTCAAGAGGTCATCAGGAGTTAACACTGTTAGAGCTCTGGAGTGAGTTGCTAAAAAAAAAAAAGAAGAAGAAAGTGGAAGAGTGGAAGAGTGAACAGAATAACTACCTTGTTTCACACTTATTTAACTGGCTAGATGATACAGTTTTGCAGGTTGAGAAGAAAAACTAGGAGTTCAATTTTTATCATACTCACATGGACATAACCACAATAGCACTATTGCTATCTTGTCGTTTTCTGAATGTTTCATAGTCCTTTTGCTCCTTCTACCTTCTCTTTATGAATTATTTTCTACTAGGCTAGGTTCTTTTTGTCTATCACTTTTTTATCTATCAGATTTTATTCTGTGATCAATGAGACTTTTACAATTACATATTATAACAGTCTATTTTGATAAAAATTTAACTTGCATAAAAAAAGTCCTGCAAATTTTCTTGAAAGAGAGAAAGATGATGAGCCAAACTGATGAAGGGAAGGCATCAGTCCCCCTACCATAGTTTGTGGACTATGCTAGTCTCTTTCAATTTTCTCAGTCATTGAATTCATCTTGTTTTGATATCCACAAATACAAACACAAATGCAATTCCCACAATGGGAACTCTTAAGAATAAGTTTTAAAAACAATAAATTTTGATTTACTTTATCTTAAAAGTGTAGGGATATTATGTAACATTTCATGCAGACAATTTTTTCAAAATAAGACCCAATTTAGATATTTGTCTATCTCCATAAAACTGCTCACTGTATTCATAATGTTAGAAAACATACACAGGAAGAATAAATGACATTCAAAATCATCTAAATGTCAAAAAAATTTAGAGAGAATGCTCTGTAGGGAGAATTCCAGTTTTCAGAAGGCAGGATTTACCTTTTCTTTTTGTTGTTAGCAAGTACCAAAAAGAGAATATACAATTATTGTATTGTGTGTATTTTTCTTTATTGTGTATTATATGTGTATTTTTCTTTATTTTTCTTTATTTTTCTTTATTGCAACCAACACCTGTAAGAAGTGAAACAAAAATATGTTCCAAAGATGCAATTTTATGGCATTGTATCCAGTTTGGGTGGTAGGAAAAGGGAGTTTCCCTGCAGCCTACATTCTGAAATTAAGTAGTAGTAATAGAGGAATAATAGAGGAATTCTTCTGAATACAATACATAATTTTTAAACAATTTTTCCATTTGAGAAACATGACTTTATCCCTTTTCACAACTTCAGCACAGAGTACTACTGCTCTAGCAGTATCTAATCTATTATTATGTTGTATTATTATGCTCAAATAAACCTAATTTAATTTAATATTGTTAAAAACTACTTCTATCTAGATAGGATTTCTATAAGGTAGTATAAAAAAAGAAGAAAAAGGGAAATGTTATGATATATAGGGAGAAATCTATAGCATGTCGGTTTTACATACAGAGAAATAATGTATGCTATTTGAATCTCTGAAGGAATTTTATGGTTAATTCTCTATATTAAATATCAAGTGATATTTAACCTAAAATTATCCCAAGAATTTTAGGTTACTAACTCATCAGAGCTTGCAGAACTCATCAAATTACTAACTCATCAGAGCTTGCAGATATCCAGGTATATTCTCTAAAGCTTAACCATTCTCAGATATTAGGGGGACACAGAACCTGTTGTAGCGAAAACATTTGCCAGGGTCTATTACACTATGACATTGCCAGCCCTCCCTCATACATGAATTTGCATCAGTCTGTCAGGACATGAAATCGTTATTATAATGCATAATAGTAAAAAAACTAAATGTTTCCCAAGTGAAGTTCCCAGGTGGCTGGGATTACAGGTGTCTGCCACAGTACCCAGTTGCTTTCTTGAGACCAGGTCTCACTATGTTGCCCGGGGTAGTCTCAAACCCGTGTACTCAAGCAATCCCAAGCTCCTTGCCTCCCAGTGCTTGGACAACAGGCATGCGACACCACTCCCAGATTCACCTTATTTTTAAGAGTCTTTAGAAAAGTGAAATAGTTAAAGTTCTTGAAAAAGGAGAAAAATTTTTATTATCTAGGCAGGTAGTAAATGCAGTGACAAGTGTCCCATAAGAGATACAAAAGGGAGAAATCAGTTGTAGGATCCATTGAGTGATCATGTTCTGTACCAAAGGTTAGAGGGATTCTACAAGATATCCTCAAAATCACACTGCTGTTCTCCCTAATTCACAACACAAATTGTATCAAACATCTTTCATCCCAGTGCCCTTCCAGAACTCTCTATTAAGAAAACCTAACATCATGCTCAACTAAAAGAGAAGTGCTTTAAAAAATTTCATTATCACAGAGCCATATGTTGAAGGTTGTATTTGCAACTGAAAGGCAATAAATTAAACAACCGATACATGCACATAATAACTCTATTACCTTTTAACTCACATGTTGGCACCAACGCTCAGAGAGGTGGTCCAGAAATCGAAATAAAGCCCAGATTCACAAGTGGTCAATAATTCATGAAACCAGGCTTTCTCCACTTTCCAGGAGCAGTATGACAAAAACTGCACACTTGAAATATTTTATAGATTGTTCTGTATTTTTAATCCATTATTATACCTATAATGATTTTATGGTAAAAGTTCATTTACTGAATATTTTTCTGCATGCTTTTTAAGAAAAAACAAATGAGGAGATACTCACCCTTAAACTTTCTGATCTTCCCTTCACCCTTCACTCCCAGGCTAGCTATAGTTGTCTTCTTACTCTGTTAAATGGAGCCCTCCACTTAGCAAAGTCACTCTGGATTTCTTTCTAACATTTATCAAATGCAGTTATCTTCTACTTGTGTCTTTTCTCAAAAACTCCAGGCTTTCCATGTGTGAAGACTCAGCCTTACTCAACTACAACTAGGTCAAACTCTAGCTCATAAGAGATGTTTAATATAAGAATGTTGAACTGAACCCAGTAGAACAGATTTCATCGAGGATTTATTCAAACAAGTTATTTCTATGCTAAACCTTAGGGTCAAGAATGCTAATCAGGCGTAAAAGGACAATTCCCTTTAGTCCCTTGAGACTCTTGATGGCATTAAATTATAAGGTCTTCTGAATGCAAAGGATCTGAGATGAATTCCCAAAACTATGTCATGTAGGGAGACCCAACATATTTGTAATGGTAAGACCAAACAAAAACAATATCAGGGTACGGTAGGAAGTATCAAAAGAAAAAGAACAGTGAGTATGTATCTGAATTACAAGAAACTAACATAAGGAGAGTTAATATGGGAATAGGTTAGAGGGATTAGTTCCCATAGTGACCATTTTCATGCCTTCTTAGCATGTATTTGTGGAGCTACACTGGGTTGACTTAAAGGATCTAAATACTCAGCATATTCTCTAACATTATAGCATACTTGGTTCGCTGCCTACAATAGCAATCCCACATTGTCTAAATCATTTACATGTTTAAATGTCAGCACACTTAAAACAAAGTAGGTCAAGTCTCCACAGCATTAGACTAGGTGCTGGGCAAAACCATACCCTCAGCCTTAGAACAAGTACTTCTATAACCAAGTAACATCCTGATACTACTAAAGACTTTTACTTTTGCTTTTATCTAGATCTGCATTTACCATTTCTTGCAGAGTAAGGCTTTCCCTGTTCCCCCTACTTCATTGTCTTCAGAGACTAAAGTCCTTGTTTCCAAGTATCTACCAAGGGTACTTCTTTAGAACCTAGATCTTCCAGAGAATCCATTCTTCTTAGGCTGGGAATATTTCTCTATTGACTGCCAAATCTCTCTACCTGAAAGTCCTTAGTTGTGTTCTGTTGGATTGTTAGTTGTCAAATCCCCAACTTTTACTACTGGCTTTCTTGAAAACTTCCCTTGATTTTGTAAGGCTTCATTCAGGAACATGCAGTGACATGACAACTTAGGCCCCAGTCAAACTACGTTGACCACATGTACAGAAAAACAAAGTAATTCTTAATTCAAACTTTGACCTGGCAATACTGTTAAAATCATAGAGAAATGAAAAATATTAAACTATACTGAATTTCTCTATTCACCAGGTAAATAAACAAAATACAAGGAAAATTTTAATGCAAGTCATAAAAAAGATACATCAAATTACTACGAATTTAACCAAGAATCCTATTAATCATAACATCTATGAAAATCTAACATTTTATTGTCAGTTATCAGTTATAATATTATAAGAATATGTAATATCAGTTATCAATTATAATACCATTCAAAAGTTTAGACATATATAAACATACATTCTGCCACTATAAGAATCCCAATTATAATTAACAATATTCCACACCTGCTGGTCTTTTCTTCTTTTTCTTTTTTTCTTTTTTTTTTTTTTTTTGGCTCATTTCTCTTAAGAAAAATTTGATGTGTAGAACAGTAGAATTTTGGAACATCAGTTTTCATCATGAAGAGTCATAATGAGAAACTGGAAGATATCCATGTTCTGTTCAAGGCTTACAGAACATCTAAATGATTACAGATTTGAGCACAAGGAAATCTCTCCAAATTCACGATAAGCATGAACACTTTTCAAATTTTTATTTTATTTTTTAGTGTATCTAAAATCCAAATAACTGAACATTTACTTAGACCAATGTATGTCACCAAGGTCATATTTATTCTCCATCATTAGACAAAGACAAAAAAGCAGCCTAATATGTGGAGCAACAACATTTAAACCATAAACCAAAGACAGTAAGCGAAAGCGATCTCTGAAAGATGAGATGCAAACAAGATAAGTCCTAGGATTTCCCTAGCTTACTGGCAGCAATGCTTCCTAAGACCACAGTACATGGAGTCATGTGTCTTCCTGAGCTCAGAGACAGGTGAAAATTCAAGAAGGCATGGGCAAGAAGAATTTAGAGGTAAAAATCTGCTTAGAAGAGAGGGGGGTTGTGGGAGGGAGAAAGGGAAAAAGGTGAGGGAGGGGGGAGAGTGAGAGACAAAGACTGAGACTGGCATAGGGTTGTCTTTGAGTTCTCAGCTGGGTGCTGCTGGGTATCTGTATATGAGATAAGCAAGGAGAAAGCACCAGAAAAGAGGAGGAAAAACAATCTCCAGAGATTATCCAGAACTGTTCATGGTCCCACCACCCAGAAAAAAAAAAACCCAAAAGGCACCAGGAAGAGCATTTTAAAGAGTAATGCTTCATTGTGGGGGATATTTGGCCATAAATTTGACAGCTATTCTGATCTCACTTAACCAAACTTGAAAGGAAAACCTTAAAACTATTTCCAAGTAATTTAACTGAAATCTAGAGCAAAACTCAAGATATTTAAAACAAAACAAAAATATCATCATTCAACAATATAAAATTAATGTCTCATATCCAATCAAAAATGAAAGCTTTGTAAAGAAGTGGGAAAATGTGACTCATAATGAAAGGAAAAATCAATCAGTAGAAAGAGCTTCAAAATTGGCATTGATAGAATTACTTGAAAATGAACATTAAAAATTATTACTATATCCAATACAGTAAAAAAATCAGAACAATTTAATTACTCTAGGAAATAATAGTACTCATTGCATTTTAAAATTAGTCATATAGATAAAAATATATATCAAAAGAATGCGTTCTTTGTTCTAGTTATTACAGAAAATTTTAGAAACTGTGATACATAGAGGTGTTATATATTTGTTATTCTTTTTTCATTTCAAAAGGAGAATATGTTTTGATATATTAGGAAGTTAAGAAACCATTTCTGTCTACTTCAGTCAACAGTTAAGCCTTTACTGTGCTTGGCCTTATTTTTCTTATTTCTTTGACTCATGAACTTACCAATGTCAAAGCATACTGGAAAACTTTGAGAAAAATTAAAAGCATGAATTATTCAAATGACCATCAGTTTAGTGGAATTTTGTTAAAAGCTAAGATATAAGTGGAAGAAGGAAACCAAATCAGTCAGCTTAAACTACAATACTTAGCAGTTAGGAAGGATGATGGGGGCTGAGGAGGAGGGGGAGGAGGTTCCCCCTCTGGCCTACTCCTACTTCGATAGACCTGCACTAGGGATGAAGAATTCAGTCTTTCCAGCTGCAGATAATGCAGAGGGGGGCAGGTAATGATGGCCCTGGATACACTCACCACCTAGGTGGGACAAGAAGTGTGGGGAACCACTGAAACAGAACGTAAAGCCAGAACTTGAGGTAAGTGACCTGTCACAGATTTCTACCCACATTGTCTCTGGTACTGGGGAATCAAACCCCAGACCCACAGTAATGTGCTTCATGAAGGAGGCTCCCTCCTTTGCCAATCAATAGGGGGAACAAGCCACCACAAGTGGCTGCGGCCCCATGGCAGAACTGCTGACAAGAGAGAGGAGAGGAGCTTGACCAAGCACCTGTGAAAGTCTGCTCCAGCATCAAATGCCTCACCACCATCAGCTGGAGTTGCATTCCCAAACCCAGATGTTGTAACTGTATGGCACAGAACCAACACCAAGTCACAGAAAGGATTCTGGAAAAGTCACACATATCTACCCAACAAGTTCCCAGCATGCTTGGCCTAACTATCTGCCTCAGCTACTCCTGGAGCTCCAAGCAGCCTCATCTGTTGCTGTCCAAGAGTTCAGGTCTGCACCCAGGAGGAAAGGACTTAGTTCTAGATGAGGAAGAGAACAGCGGGCCAAACATGGACCAACAGCTTGCAGCAAGAGGGGTTGGAGTAACCAGAGGGGGCAAGGAAAAATGGGGGCTTGTGGTGGGGAATAAGGGATACAATGCAACTATGCAAACATGACCAATGTTGTATAATAATTACAAAATAAAATTATCAAAAAGAAAAATGATGGCCCATTCTAAATGTCACCAGGTTTAGTGATCCTTAAGTTGATTATAATGGATGCCTAGGCAACAAAATATGTCTACTCCTGGTAACAGGCATATTCCTCATTTTCTTTTCTGACTTATAAAATAATCATTTTCCAACTGGTCAAATTACCCAAACCTCTTAAATCACCCCTGAATAGGGCCCAGTATAGTTCCTTCAGATAAATCAGAAAGAATTTCAGGGAAAAATGAGTAGTTTCAGGTTGAGACAGTCTGTGTTGTTCAACTTTTCCCCATATCCAAAACATATGTCTGGAGTCAAGCATACAGAAAGATATATGGAAATGGTGATTATTGACTTGCTTATTTTGTTCTTCTTCTCCCTGCTTTTAAAAGCTCATCTCAAGTTATTCTGTGATATACTACTCCTTAATGGAAAACTCTATTACATAACTCAATTATCATGTCCAGTCACCTCAAGGCATCAAGTCAGAATTAGTGTTTCTTATCATTAAGACCCTAAAATATGTGAGCTGAGTCTTCTGTAAACATAGAGTACATTGAATAATCAAGTTTTCAGTTACCAGTCAGGACTTAATCATTCACTGCTAGGTGACCATGGGCACTAAACCTCAGTTTCCTCTTCAGTGGTACAAAGTATTAAAAAGGTAATGCACAAACTTTCAAATTAATCATCTCATGTGTATCATTAAAGCTTAACTGCACTACAACATTCTTATAATTTCTTAAAACATCATTTTAGATAATTCATCCAATCATCAGTTTATGCATAGGAGTTTTGTGTATATTCATAATATGTCTTGTTAAAAATCAATTTCTCTTAATTCTGTTTATTATGTCAACTCTGAGACTCAGCTCATTTGCAATCATACTGTTTCCTGAACTTCAGAGCTTGAGTTCATTCCCAAAACCTAGAGTGATACATCAGAAGATGGTCCAATTATAAGACTCAGTCTCTGCCCTGGCAACCACTATCCCTTTCTTGTTTGTCAGATTCTTAAATATACTACTATCCTACCTCAAGTGATCACTATAAAAGCTTGATCACAAACAGCAGTGTTCCCAAAATCACAGCTTCCTTTATAGGCTCCATTAATGCTAAATATATGATTTACTTTATTCCCTGATTCATGATGTTGTCTCCTTCTTCCAGGAATACCCTGGAATACCAGGGTCCAGGAATCCAGGAATAGCCCACAACTTGACTGACTTCTCACTATTCTGGTAAACTTTATTTAACCCACTTGCCCCAACATCTGCACCCCCACACACACACACATACACACACTGCTGACTTAGAACCTTTATTTGGTATACCTTGGAAACATTCTTTTACTGAATGTGCCTGTTGTTTTTAAATGATTGTATATTGGTCTGATATCTGCATATTCTTTAAGTAAAACTTGGACTTTATTTATCTTGAAATTTCCAGTACCTTGCATTGTGCCTAATATCCAGGGAGCCCTCCATTTTTCATCTTTGATGAAAAATGCTTTGTTAATTTATTATAGTAAGAGACAAGAGATTTTGTCTTGCTAGTACTTTTACAGATATTTGAAGTAAATTTGCCACTAGAGTTCAACCATCATGATATGTACATAAAATGAAGTTTTAAATATGGGGTGATTCTTGGGTCAACAAATGGTTATATTTCCCAGTAAATTCATTGTAAAATGCATATTTTATGTGATATTTATATAGTACTTTCTATGTACCAGCAACTTTTGTAAGTGCTTTATAAATATTAACTTGAATTTTCCTTGTGTTCAAATCTACTAAAGACGTATTATCACTACCACCCTTACAGTTGGGGAAATAGAGATACAGAATCAGTATGTAACTTGGCCATGATTGTTCAAATAGTAAAGGGAGGAACCAAGGTTTTAACCCAGGCAACCTGGCATAGAGCCCAGATTCTTCCCTGCCACCCTAAGCAATTTACGGGTAAGTCTTTATCCACAAAATGAGAGGGCATTCTTGTCTGTTGGAGTCTTGATGTGCAAGTCATTTCCTCTTTCCTTTGAGTGTATCCTTAAACAGATGTCTCTTAAGCCTCACACTTTAGACAAGCATTTTATTGAATTACTTTCCTCTAAGGAGTCTGGTCCATTTTACAAAAAGGAAAAACAAAAAACAAAAACAAGAGTTCAGTAATCCTCACAAAATCCATTGAGGAATGTACAAGTTAAGAAAAGGAAATATTTTTAAATTAGTATTTAGCTAGGTTCTCATCCCCTTAGGACAAAACTGAATAATGATTTCACACTGCCCCAAGATTGGGGGGGGGGAAGTGTTCTTGTAAGTCTCAGAAAGGAAACAAAAGGATCTAAGGGCTCTAAGTGAAACCTTTTATTTCTGTATTTTTGAAGTTCAAATCCTGTGATGATTAACTGCAGAATAACCTTGACTCTCACTGTGTTTAGGGAGGAATATGCTATCCTGGAAATCAGAAGTAAAATGAATTAGGCTCATTTTTTCAGTTCAGCACTTAAAATTGCTGATGTAAGAAACCATCTTTAGGCTAGTCATTTCCCAAAATCTTTCTTCAGAGGCATCTTTGCCAGGAGGAATGGGGCTACTTTGCTGGCATTGCAATCAAGTCATAAAGGAGAAAAGTAGTGAAAAGAAAGCTGCCAGGATTAATTGGAAATGCTAATAAAATGAATGTTATCAATTACGTTGTTTTGTTCTTGAAACAATCAATAGGGGTTAAAGAAAAGATGTTTTGCCACTGTTTAGAAAATTGATCAGGAAGTTTCCTCAAGAGATTAACTTGGGAAATTGTGTCTTTAGAAAGCAAATGTGTAAGAAATAAATTGTATGCCCAAGTGAGCCTTCATTGAGTTTGCTGGAGGAAAAAAGACATTTTTATTAGCAAAAAAAAAAAGGGTTTAAGAGGGTATTCAGCTTTGCAGAAATGAGGTATTAGGAAACAGATATATCCTCCACACACAGACACCCATCACAAAATATATAAAAAACAATGCCTTTAAAATACTAGATCTCAGGCAACAAAAACTAGTAACTATAGAGAAACAGACACACGAAGTGAGCTGTATGGTTGTCCTAGCTTAACGCCTTAAAATGGATTCCAGCTGATAGGGCAGGAAGGGGAAAACCAAATGGAGATCTAGCGACTCTGTGCTGAGGAGACCAAGGCAGTTGGAGTGCTCAGAAGAGAGTACTAGAGTACTGAAAAGCAGAGAGATATACAAAGAAATAATCATAGGTATTTGCAAAGGGTCCCATTGAGTACTGTTTAGACCTTGCATGTGAGGAAATTACTCCAGGCTAGAGAAACAACTGCCCAAATGGATTATAGAAAATAGTACATGTGACTCATATCAAACCAAAAGATAAAATGTGTTTTTACTTTATTTTATTTTTTTAAAAACCAGCAGCACTACAAATATTTAGAATTTCAGGGCATTATGTAGAGTGCACAGATGGATCTTACTTAACTAGTAGTGAATAATCAGCCTTCAGCTAAACATGTTTTTGTTCCATATAATAAACTTAAAGAGCAAGGAGCCAATGAATTGTGGTGGAGAATTGTGGGAACTTTGGTAGTGGGAGCACTATGGTGACCACATCTGAAGGGAGAAAACCTATAGTCGTAAAAAAAAAATGATGTAAAATAATGGTAATTCAAAATATGTATATCACTAAAAAAATAAGGGTCAGATTCTTTATACATAACTTAAAGGTGTCACAGAATAAACCTAGGTACGATTTTTAAGAATACTATTTATTAATATTAAAAAACCCTAGTCACTAGAAGATATAATCACAATGCTTGAGAACCAATTAAAAAAATGAAAGCATCCGGGTCTAGGGATATCGCGGTTCGAGTCCCGCCTGGGGCCCGTAGAGAGCCCTCGTTCCAAAAAAATAGCTGGGCGTGGTGGCGTGTGCCTGTAATCCCAGCTACCTGGGAAACTGAGGCTGGGGATTGCTTGAGTCTGTGGTACCCCGGACAACAAGAACCTGTGGTTCCACGGGCAAAAATAGTGAGACCTAGTCTCAAAAAAAAAATGTAGTCAAAAAAAAAAAGAAAATTATTCATGATAATTTTCAAAAATCAATCAAACCTGATCCAGAACTGATAAAGCTGTTAAACTTTTCAGACAGAAACATTTAAAAAGTCAGTATAACTATTTTGCATATTTAAATGTTAAGACGCATGGAGACATTTTTGTAAAGGATGCAAATCAAACTATTAGAAGTAAAACCTCATAATGTGTGTGATGAATAATGCATTGAAGGGGATTAATGGCAGATTAACCATTGTAGAAGAAAAGACTAGTGAACTTGAAGATAAAGAAACAGAACTAAGCAGAATAAAATGCAAAATTAATTTTTAAAAAATGATTGATATATCAGTGAGTGAAGAGGAAATTTCATTTAAAATCCCTTCATGAAATAAAAGCAGAGGAGAAAGAAGGTACTTGAAAAATGTTCAAATTTTTTCAAATTTTTGAAAACTACAAATTCACAAATATAAGAAGTTCAATCAATTTCAAACACAAGAAAACCACACTCACATCATAGTCATACTATTCTCAATAGTATAAATGGAAAATCTTAAAAGCAGTCAGACAATAGACACATTTCCTACAAACATCAAATATAAAGATGACCATCAATTTCCCTATGAAATAATGTAATTGGGAACACAACAGAGCAGCATCTTTAAAATACTAAAAGCAGCCACTATGGAAGACTGTGTGGAGGACCCTCAAACAATTGAATGTGGACTTACCATTCGACCCAGCAATCCCACTACTAGGAATATACCCAGAGAACATGAAGACATTAATTCAAAAGGACACATGTACACGCATGTTCGTTGCAGCCCTGTTTACAGTTGCAAAGAATTGGAAACAAACCAAATGCCCCCAAACGG
>PVHY01005209.1:0-85213 GCA_004024945.1 Uropsilus gracilis | reverse complement strand
CACGCCCAGCTATTTTTTTTGGAACTAGGTCTCGCTACGGGCCCCAGGCGGGACTCGAACCGTGATCCCTAGCCCCGGCCGCTTCATAGGCTGAAGCTTACAAGCACGAGCCACCGTGCCCGGCCTATTGTCCGTTTTTCTTATGTGGTATTGTTTATGTTTTAAAAGGGTCCTAATTTTCTTGGGGATAAATATTGAAATCCTTCTGGATGCAATGACATGGGGATGGCATGCACTTCAAAATCACTCAGTGTGGGAGAGGAAATGGGTTGGGGGGAAGAGACAGTGAGGTTGGCTAAGACGTGGTAATTGTCGAAGCTGGATGAGAGGGACACGAAGATCCACTTGTAGTCTCTTCTTTGGTGTCTATTTGAAGCTTTTCATATGAAAATTTCTTTCTTCAGTTAAAACACCACTTTTCCCAGGAAGTCTCCGTGATTCCTTTCCCCAACATCCAAGCTATGGGGCCCAGCTGGGTGGTCAGACCCTGCTGGATCTTGGCAGACTCTGCAGAGGGCTGGGAATGCAGCAGGTCCCCAAACACTGAACCAAACACAGCGCCTCAGAGTCACTGGGAGGGCATGTGACATGTGGCCATGGTCCCCCATCCCTAGTTTTTTTTTTTTTTTTTTTGAGACTAGGTCTTGCTATTTTTGCCTATGGAATCACAGGCTCTTGTTGCCCGGGGTACCAGGGACTCAAGCAATCCCCAGCCTCAGCTTCCCAGGTAGCTAGGATGACAGGCGCGCGCCACCATGCCCAGCTATTTTTTTGGAACTAGGTCTCGCTACGGGCCCCAGGAGGGACTCGAACCGCGATCCCTAGCCCCGGCCGCTTCATAGGCTGAAGCTTACAAGCACGAGCCACCGTGCCCGGCCCCCATCCCTAGTTTTTGATTCAGTGAGTCTGGGGTGTAGCCTGAGAATCTGCATTTTCCACCAGTTCCCAGGCCATACTGCTGCTGATGCGGAGGCCCCAGCCAAGTTCTGAGAGTTGGGTAACAGAACCACAGATGGTTCAAATATTCACACCAGGGTACCCCAGCCTGTTGGATGGGAGGTGGAAAATTATTCTGGATAAAGATTCTTTCCCTTCTGGGAAACAAGGTCCTCTGAGAAGCCAAAGTCCAGGAACCTTTCCCCCTAGAAACTGGCCCATACTGACACACAAATGCGCATGTGGTTTCAGGGACTCAGGCCCCTCTTTGAGCTCGTGCCTGCTCTTCCTGTCCCCTTCCCGGCCCTCAGGTTAACAACACCTTAATGTGAGTCACTATCTCTCACATTTTGATGAGAAAACTGAGGCCCAAACAGATGGCGGAGGGGCCAGACTCAGCTCACACGGTTTGTTTCCTGACTCCCTTTTCAGAGCTCTGTAGCTCTTGGATCTTGCGTCAGGGCCTCTCCCACCTCTGCTGAAGTGGACCTTCTCATGCAGGGAAGCTGTGACCATGGCCCTGGAGTGGCACAGGATCAGCTGTGAATTGGCCTTGAGCTTCACCACTTACTCACCACATCTAAGCAGGCTATGTCCTCTCTCCTCTGAGCCGCCATTTCTTCATGCTTCAAATGGGAGTAACAATAAAGCCTGCCTCGCAACATGAAGGGCTTTGAAAGGAATTGATTCATTCTCTGTTGAATGAATCACAGAAAGTGATCTGGATTTATTTTTAAAAAACTAGAAATGGAAATAACCTATGACCCTGCCATCTCACTCTTGGGCATTAGTCCAAAGAATTTGAAACCATCAACTCAAAAAATTACATGCCCTACAATGGTGACTGCAGCACTATTTACAGTAGCCAGGAAACGGAAGCACCCCAAGTGCCCACAGACAGAGGACTGGATCCACATGTCCTGACTCATCCACACAATGGAATACCATTCAACAATAAGGAGCGATGAAACACTGGCATCCAGAGCAAAATAGGAGTTGGAAGGAACGGCATGTAGAAAAGCACTGATAAACATTGGATATTTATATAGTGGACAATTCAACAGAACTACTTAAAAAACTATTGGACACTAGGCAGTTCTTGTTCTAAGCCTATGTCCATGCAGGTGCCTATTTTTTCTTTTCTTTTTCCTGATAAACCTGTCCTTTAAAACAATCAAACAAACAAACAAAAACCACACTTCTGGGCACCAGGAGATGAAGTGAGGTTTCTGAGCCTGAAAAGGGTGGGGAGAGAAAGGTCAAAGGAGTGTTAGGATTGGTGGTGACTGGGGACCCTTTTTCTCATTCAGATGAAAATTCTTTCATTTTGGAAAACTTCAAATGTTGACAAACCAAGAAAGTATAGTGAATGTCCATCAGCTGACATCGTTTCAACAATTATTGAGATTTTTTTCCCACTTCAACTAAGGACATTTTCATATTTTCTGGCCTCACTGCAATGCCATTGTACACAGAATGGAATCAAGCCACTTGCTTTGACCTTTTAGAAAGGTGGATGGTCCAGGAAGGACGCTGAGAAAATGACAGCCCTTTCTATAACCAGTGTTTATTGAGCACCAGCTACATTCTAGGCTGTGTTCTAGGATCCTTTGTGAAGGATATTTGATTGTACATTTAAATGAAATAAAGGCTAGCCAGATGGACTATCTGGAATCGCATAGGGAACAGCAAGTGCAAAGGCCCTGTTACCATGTTTTAGGAGCAGGGAGGATATCCTGTGGCTGGAGTGGAATGAGGGTGGGTGAGAGGGGTGAGTTGGGGGTTTTAAGATTAGCCACATCCTTGAGTACTCTGTGGTTCCCAGGAGACTTGGGCATTTGTCCTGCGGTGGAGCCATATTTGGAGGAGAGGATGGACATGACTTGGGGGGGGACATTTGGCCCCAGAGGGCAGGGATTTATCTATTTGGTTTATGCTGAGTCCCTGTAGACACACAGTAGTAGAGCAAATGTTTGTTGCAGAGAGAATGCTTGGAACAAGCGGGGGTGTACTGTGTGTTTTGTGTTCCAATGTGTGGATACACTGTGATTTATTCAGCGTCCCTTGAGGGTGGTCACTTGGCTTCTCAAGGCTTGTTTTGAGCACTGCATGAGATAATGTTTATTATGATGCTCTTAACACACTGCTTGACTGGAGGAAATGTGTGTTATCAGTGCTCAAGATTATTATTACTATGATTGCTATTGTTATTATCACAGGATGGGGCCAGAGGCCAAGATGGAACAGTGTTGGGTGGCAAGTCAGGGTTAAACACACACACACACACACACACACATGCACACGCATGCACACGCACACACACACACATACCAGGAGGGTCACGCCCCGCCCAAGGGCAGTCTCAAGATCTCCTGACCTGGGTTCCTCCCCTGCCTGCAGCTCCACAGAAAAGAACTGCTGTGTGCGGCAGCTCTACATCGACTTCCGAAAGGACCTGGGCTGGAAGTGGATCCACGAGCCCAAGGGCTACCATGCCAACTTCTGCCTGGGACCCTGCCCCTACATCTGGAGCCTGGACACGCAGTACAGCAAGGTGCATCTGGAAGGGGGGGAGGAGGGGAGCAGTGTGGGGTGGGGGAAGCAGGGGCATAGGGAGGGCGGGAAAAAGAGGTAAAATTGGAGCTGAAGTGACAAAATAGGGGGGGGAAACAGAGAGGCTGGGAGGCAGAGGGAAAAATGGGGGCGAGCCAGGAGATTGAATAAGGGGGCGGGAGATGGAACTGAGACTATGAGAGAGAAAAGGGCAGGTCACAGATTAGTACAGAGTGACAGGGAAGATGGAAAGAGAAAGACAAAGACTGATATACAAGGCGAGAGTGAAGAATGGGGAGAAGCTGAGATTGACAGTAAGACTGGGATAAAACTGAGGTAGGTCCAGAGAGGCCTGTTGGTTGGGGGGGACAGCCTCCCCGCGGCCCCAACCCTGACCCACCTGCTCGTCCATCCGCAGGTCCTGGCCCTGTACAACCAGCACAACCCGGGTGCGTCGGCAGCACCGTGCTGCGTGCCGCAGGTGCTGGAGCCACTGCCCATCGTTTACTACGTGGGCCGCAAGGCCAAAGTGGAGCAGCTTACCAACATGATCGTGCGCTCCTGCAAGTGCAGCTGAGGCCCCGCCCCACACGCAGGCCCCGCCCACAGGCCCCGCCCCGGCAGGCCCGGCCCAGCCCCGCCCCGCCCCGCCCCTCGCTCTCTGTGCTGGGGCTTTATTTAAGGACACCTTCCCCCCCAAGCCCACCTGGGGGCCCATTAAAGGTGGAGAGAGGACTGGGGTCTCTGTGTCATTGAGTGCCTGACTGGGGTCTCCCGGAAGAGCATTTGCCCAGGATGTCCGCTCCCTCTGCCTCTTCCTGTCTCTCCACCATCCACTTGGTCCGCCTGACAGGAACACTGGGCCCTGGTGGCTTACAGGTTCTCCTACAGGTGCAGGAGATGTGTGGTGAAACCTGGTGAGTTCTATTTATTGAGTACGTAAGGCCCCTTTCTAAGTGCCTTATATTAACTAATTTAATCACTGCAGCTACGCTAGTGGGGCTCTGATAACACCCACTTTCAAAGTGAAGAAGCCCACAGAGGTTAAGGGTAAAGTCCCTGTCTGCCAGACCTACTTTCTGCATAGGATGACAGACTTAGGTGGCAGGAAGATAGGAAAACAGGGTACAGTAAGAGATGACTCTGGGAAGGAGAATGGGCTTCCTGGAGGGAGGCATGAGACCCCAGGAAAGCCAAGAGGAAAAGCACAAGAGAAAAAGGGAGAGGGGAGGAGAGTATTCTTGGTAGGAGGACACAAAAGCAAAGGCTTGGAAGTGAAGATGAAATTGGGGTGAGCTACACAGTGAGCAAGAGGCCAGTGTGGTTGGGAGGGAACCAGCAAGGGGAGGGCGTTGGGAGCTGAGTCAGATCCGTAACACTCGCAGGCCAGAGCAGTAATAACAATTCTCCATGCCAGGTATGAATCTACTAGCTCACGGCACTCTCCCTGCAACCCAGCAGAGCAGGGGTTGGCGAACCTGCTGCCTGTCTCTGTAAATAAAGTTTTATTGGAGCATAGCCACGCTTATTCGTTTACATCTTGTCTATGGCTGTTTCAGTGCTGCCAGGGCCGGATGAATAGAGACTATGCAAAGCTAGAAATATTTACCATCCAGGCCCTTCATAGAAAAACTTGGCAACTCCTACTATGGAGTCCAGTTGATCTCAGCTGGGAATATGGAGGCACAGAGAGGTTACGTTATTTGCGAAGGTCACACAGCTAGGAAGCAAAGGAGCTAGCAGTGCTTCGCAGGCCACACCAAGCCTGTGAGAACTTGTTCTCTGAGGGAGACAGGAGCTATGAGGAGAGGGTGATTTGACTTGGGTGCTCAGAAAGATACTCAGCCTGATGGGTGAGCACAGACTGGAGATGAGGGGAGGGTGGCTACCAGAAGACCAGTAACCCAGGTGAGAAGTGACAGTCATCTGTGCCAGGGTGGGCTTCCCTGCTGCCTCTTCCCATCTGTTGTGGTCTGGCTTGTGAATTCTTTTGCTTCCTCTTTTTCCTGTCTTAGTTTCCCCTCTTTCTCCCTGGTTTTAGTTCTCTTTCTTGTGCCTCTGGCCCCTTTGGGGCATCTTCCCAGCTCCCCTGCCCAGTGACTGCCCAGCTGGGGTGGGTGTGGATGTGAATGGGGCAAATGCTGAGCTTCCTTTGTGGCTTGGCTTGGATGAGTGGGCTCTGGGGCTGCCCAGTCCAGCTCAGGCATAGAAATGGGGTTGTTCTCCTGGCCCCAGGTCTTGGAACTGAGGGAGAGGCAGGGGGTTAGGGGGAGCAGGAATCATATGCAAGGACAGGTCACCAGCCTCCTGTGTGGAGACACTCGTTCACACTCTTCAGAGGCTCCCATGTGTGCTGTGTCCCAGAACTGCCAAGGTCACACGGGCACCTGTGGGCCCTTGGAACCCAAGGGGCAGCACAGCCTCCTGAAGTCTCCACAGAGATAGACTGCCACAGGAACACGGCAAAACACAGCCACGCAAATACACTCCGAGACCACGTCACGAGCACCACACACCAGACACATCCGGAGACGTTGTCACCACACACACACACACACACACACACCTCGCGGCAGCAGAGCCCCATCAGGAAGTGAAACAGGCTCTGGCTGGGACCCACCAGCAGTTACACAAACATCCTCCACAAGGTCATGGTCCCAAACAGGCCCGGTGCGCACGCACATGACCCAACACGTCACAGACCCACCCAGACCCACACCACACACGGAGATCTGACACATCACGGTCACACACACTGCCAGTGGGTCGTGCCCACTCAGTCTGCCGGCTCCGGCCCCAGGCACTCAGGCCTGGGGAGTCCCCCACAGCCCGACAGACAGCAGCTGACCCCGGCACACCCAGACACAGTGTCACAGCCCAGACGAGGCTCCCACACACCCAGACACGCCCCCCCCCCCAGGTCGAGGCCCTCACACGCCCAGCTCGTGCCTAACAAGGCCCCAGGACAAGTCCTGGCGGGTAGGCGGGCAGGCGGCACACGGTAGGGCTGCCCAGCCCTCACCAGGCCCTTATGACACACCCCGCCCACCTGCCCAGGGCCATGGGTGAGCTGGCACGGCCCAATCCGGGAAGGAAAACTTGCAGGTTCAGCACCTTCCCCAGGGCCTCCTGCACTGCCTCTGCTCTGCCACCCTGGCACCCCCGGCACTGCTGGGTGGCCGGGTCCAGTTGGGACAAGTCAGTTCTGGCCCACAGCCAACCACTAGGGCGGGACAGGGGGTTTGGGGCGCCCTGCTCCCCTCCCCCACCTCTGTAGGCAGCTCAGGCAGGGAGGGAAGTCGTGGGGGGAGCCTGGGTTCCGGCTGGAGCCCCAGCTTCCCGTCCAGCCCCCACAGGGCAGGAAGCAAGGCCGGGGGAGGCCAGCTCAGGCCTTCCTGCCCCCTCCCCCAGACAGGCCTGGGACCTTGGTCAGTGAGAGGTGGGGGATGAGATCAGGGAGTGGAAGCCTGTTCCCTCCATATCCCTGGACTTCCACTGTGTGGGTGTCTTTTGTGTTTCCAATGTGAACTGAATGTGTTCAGGACCCTCATGTGTTGTGTGTCTGCGGGCTCTGTGGTGAAAGTTTGGTGTCTAACAAATCAGCTGGGTGCCTTTGGGCTGTGGTGGATGGCGGGGGGGATATGGAGTATTTTCTGTGTGTGTGCCCCATTCAGCTAGCTCCCTGTGTTTGCCACGGGGCTGTTTCTGGTTTGTGTCTGCATTTGGTGTTGCTGTTCAAGCTGGCGTGCTCTCTGCTGCTTTTGCTGTTAGACTCAGCAAATTGATGCATATGAATGGGTCACATCCCTGGGATGTGTTGTTTCTAGTTTCTCCACATCTCTGCTGTTCTCCTCAGGGTATAAATTCACACACTCTCAGTGTTAGTGTGTCCGTGGCAAGCTGTTTCTAGGTCATGTTCTGTGATGCGTGTATGTATTCTGAGTGTTTGTATTCTGCTGGTATTCTGTTTGTTGTGGACATGGTTCTCCCAGTGTGGATGTGTCTGTGTCCACCTCCCGGATGGAAGGGCTGGCCTTGGTGGGTATCTGAGCAGGTGGTGCCTCCAGTTTTTGTCCTTACATGGTTGGTGGCTTCAGTGTGTGGGTCTGCTTTGTGTCACCTTCCAGGGCACAGCAGGGCTGGCATGCATTCACCTTTGCCAGCAGCTGCATGCGCTGGTGTTTCCAGGGGAGGGGGGCGTTGTGTCTTCCCACTGAAGCCACTGGCATCCAGTGCAACGTGCCTGGTGGCCTCTGTGCTGAGTGGAGGCTATTGCTGTGGCGTGTCCCCTTGCTGGCTGGTGCCACGCTGGCTCAGGGCTGGCTGTGGCGGGCAGGGCAGGGCAGGGGCTGCGGTGGGCACTGGACCTGCGCCCAGCCTGGGTATAAATATCCTGGGCTGCCGCCGGCTGTGTTTACTCGGGCCCAGCCCGGGGGCGGCAGCAGCCGGGCAGGTCCTGGGGGCGGGGGTGACCAGGCCACAGCACAGACACTTCCTTCTGGCCAGACAGGCCACAGCCTCACTGCCCCCTCCTACTCCTTTCTGGATGGGGGCAAGGCAGTAACCCCTCACTCGGGCTCCCAGGGGCCACCAGTGAACCTCTGACCTAGATGTCCCTGCTGGGAGACACAGAAGAGGGGACAGAGACTGAGATGGGGCGAGGCAGGGGGTTGGGGGCTGAGACACAGCCAGGAGAGGGGTAGGAAAAAATGAGGGCCAAGAGGAGGAGCAGGGTAGGAGGGAAACTCCCCAGAGAAAGACCTGGGAAGCAGGCTTCCAAGACAGTGGCCAGCACAGAGGCTGAGCTGGAGGGAATGACAAGGAGGGCATGGGAGGGAGTGGTGGCAGAGGCACTGGAACACTGGAAAACTGATGGAGAGCGGGGAGTGACAAGATGGGGAGACGCTGAGGGGCAGAGAAAATAAAAGGGAGTGAAGCAGAGGGACAGGAAGGAGGAGAGAAGCAGGGAGGCAGGAGGGCATGGGGAGGAGCAGGGAGTCACTTTTGGCTTTGGCAGGATGCACAGAGGTGTCAGACATGGGGGGGTGGTGGCCAGGAGGACAGACAGGAGACATGGGGGTGGGGGCCGGATGCCCAGGAAGGGCTCCCCCAGCGGGGCCTCCCTCCTTGACTCAGCCTCTCCACCCACCCCAGACCCAGAACCGGGGGCATCTTGGGGCCTCAGAGGCTGCTACCAACCGGGGGTGTGTCCCTCCCCAAGCCTCTGGACTGGCTCCGCCTCTGTCTCTCAGCTACAGACACTCATGTCTCCACCATCTGACTCACCCCAATTCTCACTCAATTGCTGTCTCTCATCGCTTTTTTTTTGTTTTGTTTTATTATATAACAAATTTAGGTATGGCAAAGTATATCACAAGTTTAAGGATCAAATGAAAGACCAGTGGGGTGTGCATGCCCCCAGGGGTGGCGCTGACTGCCTTGTGAAGTCTGTCACAACCACAAGCACCCACCAGACACACAGCACCAACACCCCTTTCTCATCATCCCGCCCAGCCTGAATCTAGCTGGCCGCTAGCCTCGGGCCTCTAGGAGACCAGGCACAACCCTGACAGCACCTGCCACATAAGCTGTTGTGACAATGGCTCAGTGGCTTCTGGTCACCAGGTGACTCAGTCCCCACCCTGTGCAGGATGGAATCTGTAGCAGAGGGGTCCCCAAAACCTCAGCTGCTATGACCATCCTCAGCACCAGCTTTCCACCTAGGAAGCTCATCTGCGCGGCCACTGGCTCTGACAGCCCTATCTGACAGTCCTTGGGTGCTTCTGGACCTGGGTTCCCAGCACTAATGGTGGCAGAGGCCCAGGGTCACATCTCCCTTCTGGGCCTCCTGACCCACGTGTGAGATGAGGTTGAGTTCCTTGCTAACAGGCCATCTGGGGGACTCTGTGTGGTCAGGTACCCACTCAGGCCTGGCACAGGCCAGAAATGCCCAGTAACCAGGACTTTCGTTATTTAATAGTCTCCCTGTCTGAGAGACCTTGGCCTCTGTCCAGCTCTCACTTTCCGCCTGGCACTGACTCTGGCTGACCCAGAGGGTAGAGCTGAGGCCCGAGGTTAAGTGTCCTGGCCCCAGGAGGCCTCCAGGTCTCCGCTTCTCTGGGCCACATGCCTGAGGGGGAGCTTCTGAAGGTCCCCCAGCTTAGCCTGGGCAAGATGCCACCATTCCATCTTTCAGGAGCAAGGGGTGCCCCAGCCTCCTCTGACCTCACTCTCCCCAGGGTAGCCCTTTCTCTGTCTACTGGGGGAGCAAGAGCTGGGTGTGGGGGCATGGGAAGGCGGGACGCCTGGGTTCCCACAGGCCGTGGCTGAGTCACCAGGCGGCCATCTGGCTCCCATTAGCCTGGGGCGGCAGGGGGCTCTGTGGGGCGGGTCCTGTGGCCAGCTGGGGGCAGGGCCGCTGGGGCAGGCTGTGTGTGTGAGGGATGACTCAGGACCCATGATAACAGCCTGTATTTGGGGAGTGTAAACAGGAGGGAGGCGGAGGAAGTGAAGGAAAGGAAAATTGCTACTGGGCCTAGGCTGGTGGTAGCACTGGGAAGAGAGAGTCACCCCCTCCCTCCATACCCAGGCTGGCAGCCCAGGCTCCCCAGTGCTTCTCTGCCCATCTGCCCAGGGCTGGATCCTGAAGGAGAGGTGAGAACGGTGGCCACTGCCAGGGGTCTCTTCCCTGACTGCAGCCAGGCCACATTACTCAGCAGTCAGAGGGAGGTGGGGGACGGAAACCCAGAGATAAGGGCTGAGAGATGGAGGCAGGGTCAGAGCACAGAGGCCCATAGGGAGCCGGGAACATACCTGAGGGAAGAACCACAGGCCCAGACAGTGAGGCCCAAGGGGAGATGGGAATGTGATGGGCTCCCACCAGACATGACATAGAGAGGTGGAGACAGACACTAGTGGAGGACAGGTCAGGGGCTTCTGGTGCCTGAGGGGTATCCCTGACCCTGAGCTGGGCACTGGTAGCTTCAGGTACCAAGGGCCCCCACTGGCTGGCCAAGGGGTTTTGTGGGCTTTGTGGTGGGGCAGAAGTGAAGGCAGAGACAGCAGGAGGTGCAGGAGACAGGCACTGGCAGGAGAAAGGCAGACAGAGGGGTAGATGCAGGAAGCAAGAGAAAGGCAGGGAGAAGAGAGCAACGAAGGCAAAAGCAGCCCAGGGGCAGCAAGAAAAAGATGGAAAGAAGCAGCACTCAAGAGAGAAAGAAGTAGGAAGCCCCAGAAATGGAGGGGAGGTCTGAGATGGTCTGGTCTGAGATGAGACCAGATGCAGCCAGGCTGAGGTGGCTGCCTCATTCCCCTAGGCAAAAGAGTCACCGAGTCAGCTTGTTATCAGCTGCCTTGTTGGGGTCAGGGACAGGGCAGGGGCCTGGGCCATCAGTCCCCATCCAGCTCGGGGCTGGGGGCGTCCTCGGGCTCCTCCTCATCGAAGTACCTCTCCTCCTCGTCCCGGGTCACGATGTCCAGATTGTCAAAGTCAGGGTTGTCGTCCACTGTGCTGCAGGGGGATGGGGCGGTCAGGGGCTCTGCCCGGAGGCCCTGGCTCCCCTCCCCCAGCCCAGGCCAAGCCCACACACTGCCAACTCTCGGTCTGACCTAACACTTGGAGACGGAGGTGTGGTCTCTCCAGGTTTCAAACAAAGGAAATATTTTCTAAGTCAAGAGATTTTTACATAAAAAATTCGGTTGCTCTTGAAAAGATGGTCGATGTGGCAAGGGATGGACCCACATCTCCCAGGCAGTGGTTCTTCTTCTAGAAGATTTTGCTCCCAGTGGGATGAGACATTCTGCTGTCACCACTGGGGAGCTGCGACTGTCCTGGCCAGAGGTGCTGCCACTCTGGCTGTACACAGACCCCAAATTGCAAGGAGGATCCCTATTGGTGCCAAACCCTCCCACTCACTTAGGGAGAAAGCCTGCCAGATCACCAGAGGGCACTCTTCCAGCTGGTCTCCAGCCTCAAGCTCCTGCACCAGCTACCATGCAGTCCCCCAGGGACATGCCCCCTCCCCGCCTTTGTTGCTGACTTCTCTCTCCTGCAGGTCTGTACTTAAATGTGACCTCTTCAGAGAGCCTTCCTGCCCCCTCATCCCTCTCCCACCTCTTCCCCTGCTTCATTGCTTCATGGCCTTGTCACACCAGTGCCAAATGCATCTTTGTCTCCCTCACTCCAGTGGAAGCCCTTCTGTGGTTTTGTTTCCTGCTTATTCAGGAGCTGCGGAGCCCGGACATGCAGCACTCAGCACGTGGGGCTGAATGCACAGACAAGGACATGTTGGCCCCGCTGTCCAACTTTCCAGAGGGGACACAGGTTTGATCCCCACCCATTTCTTCCCATTTCTCACATTCAAGCTCCTGGGGGCCCCTGGCTTTACGATGGCAGTGGCAACGCTGACTGAGGGGTTCCCATGCCCGGACATGCTGCTGGGGCTCAGCCAGATTCCAGGCCAGGACTGGGGGCCAGCCGGCCCTGGTCACCCACTGCTGTCTGTGGCAGTGACTGCCGCTGCTGCCACACATTCATCTGTCCATGCTGTTGGGCCTTGGGCTGGAAACCAAGGCTGTTGGCTGCTGGGCCAGTGTTGGGTAACAAATTTGAGAGTGTCTCCGCTGATCAGCCAGCTTCACTCTCCTGTGTCCTTTTCCCAGAGGGCAAAATCCTTTCCCAAAGCAGATGGCCCATGTGTCCTATCTCTGGGCTGACAATGGAGAAATGAAAGGCAGAGGCGGAAGAGCCCAGCACAGGCTGCTCCTAACCAGACACAAACTTGCCAGCTGACTTTCACAGTGTGAGGCTGTCCAGGGTAGTGGGGAAGAAGCTAGGGGCCTGGGGGACACTTGAGAGTGGTGGCCCCTAGCAGGCCACCATGGCTTACCAGAACATAAGCATCAGTTGTGCCCATTTCTGCCTTTAGGTGAGGGGATGAAGGCTCAGAGATGGATACAGGTCACTGATTTCTGGTCAATCTGAAACCTGACACTGACCCCAGGGTCCATGACTGGCACTGCTCCAGGGCCTTCTACTCCAGCAAAAACCCTCTAGCGGGTGCCTGGAGAAAGCAGCTTCCAGGGCAGAGGGGCTATGGTAGCTGGATGGGAGAGAGGACAAGGGGTGGGGGCAGGGCACCTGTAGTCAAAGTCCCCATCCTTGCCATCCAGAAAACGCTGGTGCATCCGGCTGGTGAACTCTTCCCGTAGGATCAGCCTCTCTTCTGAGTCAGGGACCCAGGCCTCTGAATCTTTGTCTGGTCTCTGGTCTGCAGGGGGAGACACCCACAGTGAGGGGGATGACAGCAGCTTCCCTGGTGCTGGGTAGCACTGGGTGGTCCTGGGAATATAGTAGTGATGGAGTTGGCTGGTCCCTACCCTCCAGGATGGGTACACCCACCTATACTTACCCACGCATGCCCACGCATGCCCACACACATGCGCATGCCCACACACACACACACACACACACACAGCAGCCCAGTGGTCTGGAGGCTGCAGAACAGGCTCAGGATCTGACCCCTGAAAGATGGTGAGGGGACAGCATTGCTGGCAGAGGGGATGGCATGAGCAAAGTCCTAGAGGTGCAGGTTCATTGGAACCTTTGAGCAAGTGGGGCCATAAATGCTGGGGCGGTTGGGAAGGGCCCAGGTATTTAGCACACTCAGGCCAGGGAACAGATATGCCAGGTCTTGAAGGTGGGTGCCCACCCAGAGGTGCACAGGCCTCTCACCTTCCTCATCACTGTCCTCCTCCTCTTCTTCCTCTTCCAGGCAGGCCTCCTCCTCCTCCTGCTGCTGGAGCAGCCGTTGCTGCAGCTCCCGCTCCTGGTAGGACTGAAGGAGCAGGTCCGAGAGTGGGCAGGCAGGTGTGCCAGGGGAGCCGGGTTTGGGTGGCTGGGCAGTTGGGGTACGGGTGCTGAGCTCCTCCTGAGTCAGGTACTGCCCAATGTACTGCTCGTACAGCAGCGGGGCCCGGAACCGCATCTGCTCGTCACTGAAGTACTCACCACCTATGGAGGAAAGAGGGTAGGCAAGGAAAGGCGCTGGGTAGGGGGTGAGCAATGCTGAGCAGATGTGTGTCCCTGCCTATGTGCAACCATGCTTGCAGGAAGCTGTGCAGCACAATCCAGGTGAGTGCATACACACCCAGGTGTGTAGAAGAACGTACCCATGTACCCATGGTCAGGTGGCGATGTGTAGCGATGCATGCTTGCAAACGTGTGCCTGGCCAGGCCTGTGGTTGTATCGTGTGTCCTAGGGTGCAGTCAGGCCCATAAGCACTGTATCCCAGCTCATTGTGTGGACACAAATCTGCTCCCAGGGCCATTAGCTGGGGCATCGTGTCCGGAAGCCAGTGTGGTGTGAGCTGTGTGTGCCTGAGTGTTGAGCCCCAGTCTGGGCAGGACGCCAGTGCTGGGCAAGTAAGTATACATCTGTGTGGAGCTGCATGTGTGTGCCCACGTCTGGTAGGGCAGGGCACTCCCCAGACCCCACTGTTTACCTCTCCCCATTGTGCTCTTCTCTGCAGCCACCCCCCGGATGGGCTAGCTGCCTGTTCCCCCTCAGTCCCTCAGAGAGCAGTTATACCTGCTCTCTGGAGTTATACACTCCAACCATGGCCTTAGCCCTGTCTCTACAGCCCAGATGAGACAATGACTGGATTCCTGGCCTTAGCAACTCTAAAACATCCCTGTCCTGTCCTGCCCTACCCTGCCCTCCATCTTGCCCAATTTCCTAGTTTCCCTTATTTCACCAGCCTGTTTCTTCCCCTTCTCTCCCCAAACTCTAGCACCCTGTCTCTGGGGCTCAGAGTCTCACCCTCTCCTTCTCTATCCTTGCCTGCCAGCCTCTGTTTACACTTCTGTCTGTCTCCTGCTTCCCCACCTTTGGTCACTAAACTCACTTCACCCATCCTTCCTCCTTTTGTTATCTGTGTTCCCCATGTTGCTTTTTCATTCTTCTTGCATCTCTCTCTATAGCTTATACCTTCTCTTTGACTGCTTCCTTTCACCTGTTAGCTTTAGTTCTCGAGTCTTTGGTCTCAAAGAGGCTTTTAATTCTGTCACAGTCAAAGTGGAGTCAGTGTATCCATACACGTGTCTTGTTCAAGAAGGCCTTGGTGTCCACAGGACATATTCCCCCTGGCTTCTATCAACACTGTGGTGTTATAGTGTGAGGCTGGGATTGGCTTTTCCCATCAGTGCTCGCTAGTGTGTCTTCTCCCCTTGATCTGAAATGGCACTTCTGTCATCTACTAAACTGACCCGTCTCTCTTCTCATCCCATTCTCTTCTCCTGTGGCTATTTGTCTCTGTCTCTCCCCATCACTTCATGTTTCTCTCAGTCTCTTCCAGTGTCCTCAACTCTTTGCCTCAAAGCTGATCTCCCAAGATCTGTATTTCTGTTCCTGTATCCTCATTTCTCACTTCCTCCACCTACATCACTCTACCCTATACCCCGCACCTTGGATGAGCTCACGCAGGGCAGCATAGCGCCGGTTACGCAGGCGGGTGCGCAGGGCTCGGGGTCGGGCAGTGCCCTGCCGGGCCACCTCAGCACAGTAGAAGTCTGCACGGTGGTCACCACGCAAATGGCCAAAGCAGGTGAGATGTTCTTCACGGAGGCTTGTGCGGAAACGCTCCAGGAATACCAGCGGCTTCTCATAGTACAGTTGGCTCAGGATGGCCACCTTCTCCCGTTCGGTCAGGTCAGGCTCACCCTGCTGCTGGCTGCACACAGGCAGGCGACTGGCTGCCACAGCATGCAGCATGGCATTCACTGCTGCATCCTCAGCCCCAGGGGTATCACTGTCCAGGGCCTCTGGCACTTGCTCTGTTGCTGTCCCCTGCTCCTGGGACCTGGAAGGGGCAGGTGTCCAGCTTAGCTCTCCCCAGTGCCCAGGACTGGACTCTGTGCAGTCTGTGGGGAAAAGGGAGATTCTTTTAGTCTAGGGTGAGAGTGGGGAAGACAGCAATGCGGAGCTCAGTTTCCCAGTGACTGCACATTTACTGAGCTAGCACTACATCTTGAGTACTATTCTAGGCCCCAGAGATACCACAAGAAGCAAGAAGCTGGCATTTTAGAAGGGAGCATAATATAAGACAATTAAATACATAACTACTGAAAACAACATGTTAGGTGATTCCTAGAACTGTGTATAAAAATAAAGAGGGAAAGGATGGAACAGGAGAGGTGACAGTTTTAAATGAGGTCATCAGAGAAGACCTGGAAGAAAAACTGACCTTTGAACAGAAACCCGAGATTGAGCCATGAGACTTGTGGGGAAAGAACTCCAGACAGAAAGATCAATATTGAAGTGCAAAGACCCTAAGGCAGAAGAGTGCTTTGTGTTTACTTGATCCTTTACCATTTCATATACCCATTCACTCAATTCCTGGCATTTTTCACTTGTTTACAAAATCATTAAGTCATTTACTAACTTGTTCACTCATTCAGTTATTCTTTTCTACTCTTTCATATATTCATCCACACTATGGCAACTCTTAAGTCTATTCAAGGGCCTGAGCTGGGCTGAGGATCCACAAGGAAATCCAATTTAGTTCGGGCTCTCAGGGAGCACCCATTCTGTTGGGGGAGAGAAGCAAGGTCAAAGACAACACAGGCACTGATCACAGGAAAGCTGAGTGCTAGGAACTCTTAGTGGGAGCTGTTTCTTGTAAGTGGTGGGAGTGCAGGTAAGAAGTAGGTGAAGACAAAGTATAGACAATTCCTTTAAGTAGCTTGGCTGGGAAGGGCTTATGGTTACAACTGTGAAGGATTTCAATCTCTGAGGCAAGAGAAATCTGAGCTGGACAGGGCAGGATCTGTGAGGAAGGGGCAAGAGGAAAAGAGCTGGTTAGCAAAATGCTCAGGAGGAGATGTAGACAAGTCAGGGGGCTGAAGGGCTGGAGGTAAGGGAAATACCCAGTTAGGGTTCAGGCCTTTGACTCCATGATTGGCCAAAGTATCCCTGAGAGACACGGAGCAGGAGCAGTTTTGGGGGGAAATGCAGAGGTCAACATGGGACACAGAAGGTATGATGAGCTCAGGAGACATCCAAGGGGAGGCATGCTGGGGCCGAGCATGGTGGCACATGCCTGTAGGTGGCAGCCATGGCTGGGGCCAGGGATCACGGTTCGAGTCCCGCCAGGGGCTCGTAGTGAGACCTAGTTCCAAAAAAATAGCTGGGCATGGTGGCGCGCGCCTGTAATCCCAGCTACCTGGGAAGCTGAAACTAGGGACTGCTTGAGTCAGTGGTACCCTGGGCAATGTGAGCCTGCGGTTCCACAGGCAAAAACAGCGAGACCTATTCTCAAAAGAAAAAAAAAAAAAGAGTATGCTGGTGTGTGGGACTGGACACTTCTCAGGAGAGCAATACTAGGCTGGGCAGAGAGTTGTGGACCTCACCCAGCCAAGGAAAGAACAGAGAAGAAGACAGGAGATGGCAGGTTCATACCTGAGGGTATGAAGAGCGTGTATGAAGGATGACAGGGGGCTAAGATAGAGAGCACTGACTGACTGGGTACGAAGACATGCCTGTGAAGGTTGTGAGAGAAAACTTGGGGGAAAAACTTGCCCCCCCAAAAGATGTCACTTTTTAACCTCTGAAGTTTCCCTTATAAGTAAGAAAAAAAGAAAAGAAAAATGAAAAAGAAATGGTCTTTGCAGTTAGGTTTAAGTAAAAGATTTTGAGATAGGAACATTGTATTATCTTATATTCATATCACTGTATCTTGTATTATCCTCCTGGACCCTAAAAACAATCCTAAATGTCCTATAAGAAAGAGGCCCAGGGAGATTTGATACAAACAGGAGAGGGCAACGTGAAGATGGATAGAAGCAGAGGTGTGAGTAATGTGGTCACAGGCTAAGGAATGCCAGGACTTAACCAGAACTGGATTAAGTCCTGCTGATACCTGGCTTCAAGCCTATAATACCGATTTTATTTTGTTTATTTATTTATTTTTGAGACTAGGTCTCGCTATTTTTGTCCGTAGGACCACAGGCTCCCATTGCCCAGGGTACCACGGACTCAAGCAATCCCCAGCCTCAGCTTCCCAGGTAGCTGGGATTACAGGTGCACGCCACCACGCCCAGCTATTTTTTGGGACTAGGTCTCGCTGTGTTGCCCCGAGCGGGACTCGAACCGCGATCCTTAGCCCCAGCCACTTCATAGGTGGAAGCTTACAGGCATGAGCCACTGTGCCCGGTTCTGTAATACTGATTTTAGATTTTCAGCCTCCAAAACCAGGAAAGAAGAACTTTATATTAAGTCAACCAGTGGGCATTTACTACAGAAACCCCTCAAAACTAATACAGTCTGAGAGTACTTGCAAGGATGAAGGATGGTCAATGGCACTGAATTCTCCCAAGTAGCCCAGTAGGAAAGCTGAATGTGGTGACTTGGTTTAACTACTCAGGGAAGGTGATTGGGGATAAGAAAACAACAGTTTCTGAAGGTAAAGGCCAAACTGTAGTGGGTGGAGGTGAGGATACAGAGACAAGTACAGATGACTTTTTTTGGGTGAAGACAGATGGTGTCTGCAAGGCAGCATGGAATTAAGAGATAGTTGTTTTCTTTTAGGTCAAAGAAAAACTTTTTTATTATGGAAAAAAATTTAAACATACATAAAAGAGAGCACAATCATCCCTACCCCCTCACCTCCCCACTTCCATTATTCAGGTTAAATAATTATCAATTTTTTAAACCAATATCTGTTTTATTATTATTATTATTATTATTATTATTATTATTATTATTATTATTTATCAATTTTTGACCAGTGATGTTTCAGTCGACCTGTCCTGCACATCTTGCCCTGACATCGGCTTATTCTGAAGCAGGGGGATGAATTTTAAGATGAACAGGACAAAAGCATTTTAGAAATTGATAGGAAGACAGGAGAAAGAGACTGAAGACTAGAGATGGGGGGAAGCACAGAAACAGATGGACTCTGAGGGGGCCTTTAGGGAAGGGAACGGAAATGAAATGCAGGTGCTGCTGGCCTGGCATAAAAGGGTTTGCATGGGACAGCAAAGTTAGCCTGCAGCAAGGGTCAGTTTGCTACACGGAAGTAACGAGAAGCAGGGCTGGTTGGAACAATGGGAGAGTTGGACCGGGACAGAGGAGAGATTTATGTTAATCTGAGAATCAGTCTGGTAATGAAACGGGTTAACCAGAGACATGGAAAGAGCTGGCCTGGAACTCGGGAGAAGTTAATTTCAGGGGACGAGGGACAGGGACAGGTAAGGCCCTGCCCCCCTATAAAGAGTCCTTCTTGCCAAGCACGGGGAATCATTTCCCCGTGACACCGCAACCTCACCATCCCGCCGCCTCAGCTTGGTCAGAACCGCACCTTCACCTGGTTCCTTAGCCACAGTCGCCGTGGTCCCTGCCGCCACGGCCTCCATCCTAGTTCTTCAGGTCTAGTTAACTGCCGCTGCAGGGTCAAAACGCCAATCCCAGCCCCACGCTCCGTAGCCACTTCCGACTGAGCACACTCCCGGGTCCGGGTGGCGCGCCGCACCCGGAACCAAAGTTCCTAGTCGAAAGCAGACCTTTCTAAGCTCAGGCGGTCGCCCGCGATCCTCGAAGTTGGAAATAGTGTCCCAGGATTAGAAATGCCCTTCCGCCTCCACTATTTGAATTGGGAAATCAGAAGCAATTTGATTCATTGTTCGCTGCTATGACTCCAAAACTCGACATGCTTAATTGTGGGATTGGTGGTTGAATGACCACCCTCCACGGCCTCTTGAGAGTGTCTTTTGGTTTAGACCCTAGTCTGTCCTCACCACTTGAAAGAATATTTACTATGCCTTGCTTCTTGTCACCTCACCCAGTCTCTGGTTAGCATGATATGGGCGGTGAGACAGGAGTTAGAATCCATCCAATCCTCACTTTGTATTCCCTGGAGAACAGGCAGATGTGAAGACAGCCAAGGTCCTAGGTGATGGCTGAGGGACTCACGCTAACAGGTCGCCAAGAGTGACAGACACAGCTGCAACCAGCCTGTATGTCCAGAGCTGTCTGCTCCAGGGGGCTAAGGGAGCTGCTTTTCCTAGCCTAGATTCAGGGAAGATTATGAATGTCCCAAGCAAGATCTGAAGGTGGAGTGTAAATTAAGAGGTAGAGAGATAGGGAAAGGTCACAGGATGAGTCTGGGAAAGGCCCAGAGGGGCAAGAAGGCTTAGATAGTCGTGGTGCTGCAACAATCATCGTGGTCAGGGAATAGGAAAGGAATTTTAATTTGAAAGCCAGACAGAGCTTCACTGATCTTTACCATGTGTAGATGTACATTCTCCAAGGCAGAGACTCCTGACATTTCCTTAAAGCTCCCCAAAGGGTTTTGTATCTCTCTCAGAACATGAGAACTGCTGATGTGAGATATGAGGAAATGGTAAGGGGTAAAGCCAGTGAGTACCAGGTGCCAGGCAGTTTTTCTCTGTGGGGAGCAAGGGAATTAATTACCATGGTAATTAGCTGGACAGTGCAGCCATCCAGACACTGGCCAGGAGCAGAGGAGTAACTTCCCCACTCATACTCCTAGGACATCTGGAGAGGAGGCCAAGGCCTAAGATTTAACACACCACACTGGAAGAGGGCTAGTCTTACCAGGAGAGACCAGCAGAGGGTGCTATTGCTCAGCACAGAGAAGGGAGCCAGGCCTTCCACACTGACTCAAATTGTTAAGGATGGCAGCCTTCACTCTATTTCAACTTTCCCCCTATCATCACCATATCCACCCTCCTCCCCCCAGCTCTCTTAGCCAATTACTTGGCACTGTCAGGTTTGATGACTTATGAACTTGGTACCCTGTGAGAAGAGGTCCAGGATTTCCCCATGCTGTGTTCCAGTGCCACCCAGAAAAGGGTGAGGAACAGATCAAAGGTCTTAGTGTATTTTGTAGGATAAAGAAACTTCTACAACTAGTCTGGCTTGGAAGACAGACACAAACTATCCTGAGTGAAGCACATAGGTTGGGCCTGAGGTGGGTGGGCAGTCAGCCCATGATCACCTCCAGTAGATGAGCCCCATCTTCATCTCGGTGCTCTACACCTCACCCTAGTGATCTGTGCCATGTATTCTACTCATAAGTTCCCAGAGGGACTTAGGACAGTTGAACCAGGGACCAGAGAACCATTTAAAAAATGAACTCATGGATTTTAAACTGAGGATCCTGGTCCAAAAGGGGCATCCCCAGCACTAAAAATGGGGACAGGCACATGAATCCCTCAGTGTCTGTTTAATGAACAAGTAAATAACATCCTCTTGCAAAGGCCCCATCCCAATTACAGGCCAACTGCAGTAACACTTCAGGGTTTCGACCCTGTTCCTTCCTGCTAGGAGGTGCCAAGTCATTTATTGAAAGAAAACAAAACAAAACAAAACAGGGCAAACACATTTCTTCATAAGTGCGGTTTGTTAAAATCATGTTAAAACATATGGGTCAAGGGGAAGTAAAAATAATCAAAAAGGGTTACTGTAGAACTTTTAGGTCCGGCACCTGGGACGCCTCTGGAGAGGAGGATGTGGGAAAAACCTCATATTTTGAAGGGCAGGTACCCCACCTCCCTCTTCTTCCCTTTCATCCACTTAATCCCACCAGAAACTACCAAGACGCCTGGAATAAAAGGTTTCAAGTTCAATATCACACTCTCTCCAAATACAAAAAGCAGTTACAATTCAACCCAACACAGAAGCTTGTGTGCAAAGTTATGGGAAACTCAGACGTCGTATAAAAAGTTAGGTTCAAGATGATTCTGTGGTTTCATTTTGTGTTTTGTTTTGAGGGTGTGGCTCTTCTTCGGTCACCTGAACTAAGCAAAGAAATGGTTATCTTGATGACATACCAACAGCCGATCCACAGTAAAAATGGACAAGTTCCAAAAATTAAAAAAAAGCATAATTACCAAAAAAAAAAAAAAAAAAATCTGTCAATGCTTCCTCCCTCCACATTTTGCTTTTTAAACTTTTTTTTTTTTTAAGTTTTTGATTTTTTTTTTTAATCCTGAAAAGTAGACAGAAAAACAGCTCTTGGAAGAATTTACAACCAACTGCAAGAGGGTCTGGGAAGCTGAGGGCTGGGCTGAGAGAAGTAGACAAGAAGGGTCCTCCCCTTAGCCACTGCAGCCTCACTGTATGACTAAGGGGGGGGTCTTTAGTCAAAAAGGAGGGAGGAGGAGGGGGAGAAGTGGGGGGACAAAAAAAATATAGGTCATTGATGCCTGTTTGAATCCAGAGAAAAATGCCTGGCCCTGTATGGGGAAGAAGCCCCTCAGAGGGGAGGCAGTGGGCCGAAAGGAGGCAGCCCTGGGATGGCCCCGTTCCCCAGCACCAAGGGACCCGGTGGGGGTAGATGAAAGGGCCGAGGTGGGCGCTGGTGGAGGAAGCCCGCAGGGAGCTCTGGGGACCATGGGGCATGGCTACTGTGTGCTTGTGCCCCCTTGTGTGCTCCCGGAGTAGCTCCCGTAGTCGTAGTTCCCGTAGTATGGTGGCCACTGGCCCTGGTTCTGATAGTACTGGTTCCACTGCTGGGCATACTGGGGAGAGAGAAACCAAGAGCACCAGGTTGTCGTTCATCTAGATCCACGTGCAATTCCTCCCCTCCCAACACCAGCCCAGGGTAGAGACAGGTGCAGTGACAACAGTGGGTATGTGGGGTCCCTGACTGAGAAATCAAGGTCTGGAAGGCTAAATGCCTGCTGCCACATGGGTAGGCAGTCAGGGATGATTCCCAGGTCTCCAGGCTTGCCAAACCAGTGCCCTTTTAGGTTGAGCTAAATAACACATCCAGAATACTTAGCGGCAAGTGTAGTGGCCTGAGCACCTAGCTGGTGGACACTGACCATGGTGCTGAAACAGGATATGGCCACCACCTTACACCCAATGCTTGCTGCCCAGTAGAGAAGGGTCAGACTACCATCAGCGCTATAGCAGCCAGTGCAGAAATATTCACTGAATGTAGTGTCTGTACCATACAAACCACCAGTATGAGGTTAGCAGGTTGCCCATCTTTTTCAGAACAGAGAAGCAGGAACAACCTGGGAACACACATCTATACGGGGGCCCCAGAAGTCCTCACCCACTGGCCTCCCAGCCTGGCACTTACCTGCTGATACTGGTTATAGCTGGGCTGAGGGTAAGTCTGTGCAGTGGGGGGTGGTGGTGGGGTATAGGGGGCTGGGTTGTAGCCACCGTAGCTCCCGTAGTTGTAGGCAGGTGGTGGTGGAGGTGGAGGTGGTGGGGCTGTGTAGCCCTGGCTATATCCTCCCTGGGTGTAGGGTGGCTGGCTGTAACTCGGCTGCAAAGTGGAGAGAAGAACCAGCATTCTAAGAAACAGCCTGCTCAGCCCGGCTAGAGGAAGTCCCCAGAAAGAACTTCCCCAGCAGAGGTTGTTTGGGGGCTGGAAGGAGGCAGGGCAGCTCTGTGGCAAGACAATGTGGGATAAAGGCAAATGAGCTGTGTTCTGGACTCTAACCCATGCTGAGATTCCAGAAGCAAGGTACGATGACTCTTTTCTGTCAAATGAGAATTACAGGAGAGCTACCCCAATGAGTAACTGGCTTCTGTGGTTAAGAGCTTATGTGCACAACTACTAGGTACTCAAGAAAGAACAGCAGTGGCGATTTTCTAAGTGTGTTCCACATCCAAGCTGTTATCATTAATTTCCTCATCCTTCTGTGAACTCTTGAGGTGGGTCCCATTAGCCTCATTTTACAGAAGGAAGCTGAGGATAAGGGAGGTTAGCTGGGCCCAATAATTTTACCTTCCTGAGGCTCACAAATTTCAGATGTGAGATCTAATAAATCTAATCTTTTATGAGGACAATGAGGTCTTGGGAGGTGAAGATCTTTGTCCAAGGTCACAGAACTGGATGTTGTGGGGCTGGGTTATAATCTGTGCTTGTGGCCAGGCATGGTGGTGCATGCTTGTAAGCGGAAACCTAGGAAGCCGCGCCCAGGGCCAGGGATTGCAGTTCGAGTCCCATCGGGGGCACGTAGGGAGACCTAGTCCCCAAAATTAGCTGGGCGTGGTGGCGCGCGCCTGTAATCCCAGCTACCTGGGAAGCTGAGGCTGGGATTGCTTGAGTGTGTGGTAACCCGAGCAACATGAGCCTGCGGTTCCACAGGCAAAAATAGCAAGACCTAGTCTCAAAACAAAACAAACAAAAAAATCTGTGCCGGCACAGTGCTCCTGTCTAGAACCATAAGACTGGACACCATTCCTGGTCTAGCATGTGGAAGGGGCTCAGGAACAGCTGTGCGGTAAATGAAAACCACTCTGGTTACTGGGTCTGTTTCAGAGCCCAAGGACCAATTTTCTGAGTCCCAAGCTTCTCCAGGGAAGATCTTGGGGCAGAGGGTCAGTCCTTAGCAACCTTGGGGCCTGTCCTTCACACCCTGAAGATGAGGTGGATCAGCCCACCCAACATATACAACAGGAAATTCTAATCCAGTCCTCTTTCAGGATTCAAAGAGGCCAGCAATACAGCCAAAAGGCATGTATTTGCTTGAGGAACCAACGCTTAACATGGAGAACAGGGAGATTTTCTGTTTGCTCTAGGTTGGGAAGGGGTCTGGGAATGCCAAGTACCTAGTCCAATGCAAAGCACTGCCAGGGAGAAGGAAAAACAATGTCAGAGGGCAGAGTGGAGAACTGTGGTTGGAGCAGCACCGGCAACTTCCCTGGCCCCACCCTCACCTGTATTCACACACATGTACTCACTCCCTCACCTGTGGAGGGCTGTAGCTGCTGATGGTTGGGGTGCTGGTATTGGCGCTGGAGCCAGGGATGTTGTTCTTGTTGTAGCCACTGGGGCCTGGGGGGTTCCTAGCAGGGCTGTAGCTGGGTGGTGGTGGTGGCTGTTGTGGTGGTGGCTGTGGTGGTGGTGGCTGCTGTGGGGGTGGCTGCTGCTGGGGAGCCCGGTTGTAGCTGCCTCGGTTGTTGGAGTTGTTGTTGTCCCGGTTGTTGTTACCCCAGCGATTATGGTTGTAGCCACCACCTCCACTGCGGTTGAAACCTGCACAGAAACCAGGACCACAAGATTTTCAACTAGTTGCCTTGGTGACACTGTGGCCCCAGCACAACTGGGTAGAGGAGCTTAGTTCAAGGGAACAAATAAAGCCACACCTCTGGATTTCCCCAGCCCTTGGGTATGCTGCCCTGTGCCAGGTTTGTCCTGCCCTCTGAACTGTGAGCCCATGATGCAGGGACTAGGGCTCTCACCAGTGGCTGAACCTAGATGTCATGCTCAGGAGGAGGGATGCTTAGCACAGGGTCAGTTTCCTTCAGACTTGGCCAAATGGGCTAGCCTCTCTTAACCTCTGCAGCTGGTTCTCAGGCCTAGAACCCACTTGAATCCAACTCCTACTGGTGTTCAGGACCTAGGATTATATACCAGCACCTCAGGCCTCTCTGAGCCCTGATTCCCCTGCAGGTGTTCCCCCCAAGGCTGGTATGCTTGTCTGGGCACCACTGTCCCCAGAACAATCTAAAACATCACTGAAACAAAACAATTTTGTGAGTCCATAACACACTACTTCAGAACTCAGGGACTTAGCAGACTTTGGCTCACTTTGATGCTGCTTCTGAATTTAGGTAGGTGACTTCTGAGCAAACAAACCTCTCTGCTTATTTCTCGATTTCTTTTACAAACAAAACCCAAAGGAGGCCAGGCACGGTGGCTCGTGCCTGTAAGCTTCAGCCTATGAAGCGGCCGGGGCTAGGGATCGTGGTTCGAGACCCGCCTGGGGCCCGTAGCAAGACCTAGTTCCAAAAAAAATAGCTGGGTGTGGTGGTACGCGCCTGTAATCACAGCTACCTGGGAAGCTGAGGCTGGGGATTGCTTGAGTCTGGGGTACCCCAGACAACGTGAGCCTGCGGTTCCATGGGCAAAAATAGCGAGACCGAGTCAAAAAAAAACAAAACAAAACCCAAAGGATCGTAATAGTTCCTTGTGTTAGGTCCTGAGTTGGGCCCAAGGAGGCTCCTGGTAAAATGGCGGTGAAGACTTAAAAATGGAGCAACATGACAAATGGGTAAGGGCTTTGGGAGCAGCATCAGGGGAGCAGGTCGGGTTTCTCTAAGTTCTAGCCTTGGTTCCCCCCACCCGCCCCCGAGTTCAGACCCCACCTGCTAACAGAATGAATGATCAAATCCAAGGCCCAACCCTGACTCAGGAACCAACAGTGGGGATTCTCTGTGTTTGTGAGAAATGTCTCACCTCCTCGGTAGTTGCCTCCTCCACCACTGCCTCCTCCTCGATTCTGGAAGCCTCCTCGGTTGCCCCCAGGGGGACCTCGGTTGTCATAGCGCTGGAAACCTCCGCCACCCCCACGGCCCCTGAAGCCACCACCACCTCGGTTGTCGAAGCGCTTTTCAGGGGGTGGCCCTGCCTTGCGGCCTTCCTCGTTGTACTGTCTCACCAGCTTGTCTGCTTCCTCTCGTTGCAACTCAATGAACAGTACCTCGTCCAGGAAGTCTCCAACATCAGGTAGCGTGAAGTTGGCTAGGAGGAAGGGAGGGCCCCAAAAGGAGCAAGGAGTGAGATTCAGGACCTTCTGAGGTCTGATCCCCTTCACCCCCCAAGACACTGGTCTGTCAGAAGGGGGCAGAAGGGACTGGAATAGTGAGCCACAGAAGTAAACAGGGTCCCAATCTCAGTCTTTCTTACAATGGTCAGAGACTAACAGATCTTCTCTTTCTTAAAGAGGTGGCTAAGCCCCACCAAATTAATGTTTATAAACTCTCCTTTCAGCCTCATTCAAGTGGAATCATCATCTTTTTCACAGAGGAACAGACAGGTTACTTGGTCAGCCCACCTGGGTTAGGCCAGGTCTCTCAGCGCTTGTTCCCACACCCTGTCTCCCATGGCAGCCCTAGACCCGTCCATTCTGACAACCCTGCCACAGGAGATATGGGCGTCTTTCTACTCACACTGAAGTAGAGGTAAGGTACAAGGCAGAATCAAAAGGAAAAAGCAAGACCAGAAAGAGAATCAAGGTGCTGGGGAGGAAGAGATTGCGCAAGGGCCCAAGGCAGCATCCTGAAAGCTATTCAGCCCCTACCTTTCATCTCTAGGACTGCATGATCTGGGACGTCCTTCCCTTCTTCATCAGTTCGCTTTATTGTTCGGTCTTTTAGGTCCTCATCAGTAGGACAAATGACAATAGCCTTGCGCTGGAAGCCTTCAAATGGTCTCATTTTTCGTCTCTGGGCTGACCCATAAACATTTGTCTAGGGGTGGGGGTTAACAGAAGAGGCAAGACAGTAAGTTATGAGTTAGTTCTCCCCCTGCTGAGATATTATGCACACCAGGGTTTGAGGAACGTATACTAGTTCTCTGTCGCAGTACAGAAATTCATGAAATGTCTATGGTTCACTTTCAAGGTTCTGGATCCACCCTTTATAAAGTAAACAAACTTGGGAAAGTGGCTGCTGAAAGTCTGAGGACAAGGAATTCTTAATGGTCAGCCTTTGTTTTTCAACCTTACTTATTCTTGGTAATTACATCCTCCAATCTAAGTAAAACCCATTCATGACTAAACAGTACAAAATATAAAGTTTAGAGAAGTCCCTCATCCACCTACTGTCAGAGATAACCTGTATCAAATTTTTTAGGTGCACTTCTAGATCTGTGTGTATGACATTTAACAGGAATGGCATCCTACTCTAAATTCTTCTGTTCTCATTGAATGTTTTTAACACTGTGCCAGTGGCTGCATAACATTTACCAGAATGGTGCCCCAATGAACCAAGCCTGCCAGTGTATAGGCTGTTTTCATCAATGCTGAGGTTCTTTCAGTCCTTCAGTATCCTCTGTAGCATCAGACTCACCCACAAACTAATCAGAGAGAGCTTGATGCAGCTAAATCAGAGAGCTTGATACAGCTAAAAACCTATAATTTTCAAAAATGCAGTTTTGTTATCACTGGTTCCTTCCCTTGCTCAGGTGCTTTGGGGCAGAGCTGGCTCAGAGTGGTATTCTAGGACATCTGAAGAACAGCTTCAAATTACTCATACCCTTTACTGCCAGGCCCATTGCACCCCAGGACTCCACAGACTCAGCCTGGGCACTGGGAATCATCTGGATGCTACCAGAAGAGAGCAGGCCAAAACTAGTGAGACTTCCCAAACTTCAATCTTTGGAGGAGGGACCTAGACACCTATCATGGGTCCCCATGGTTCAAACTCGGCCACTCTGCAGAACTGGTGTGATGAGTAATACCTGTGTTTAAACAGATTATCAGTGTCTCTGCCAGGGACCCAAGGGGGAAGAACAGTCTATAAAGCAGTATGCACAAATGGTTAAAAAGTTATGCTCTGAAGACAAAGCCTGGCAAAGTGGAAAGAGCCCAGGCTAAGGCCAGGTATGGGCACTAACTCACGCTGGTCGTCTTCAGAGTTGCATCATTTGTGAAGTGGAAAGGAAAGTCTCTCTTCTGGGACTGGGAAGGACTGAGCAGAAAGAGGACCACAAAGCAACTAACCGCTCATGAGGAACACCCTGAGTGGGGCTACTCAGTGATCTCCAGGACAGGAGCTGCCTTGACCCAGGCAGGTGGTGTGGAGGACCGTCCAGCACACCTCAGCTCTAATCTGAATTGGCCATCTCACCTGTGTGGCCCTGGGCAGGTAACCTTCACTGAGAGGCTGAGACTGCTCATCTATAAACCAACTTTCTGTGCATTTACTGAGTCACAAGCCCTGAAAGGGGAAAACAGTACGAATATCATATGATCACTGTAAAAACTGACAGAGACCCTGAGTAAAGGCCCGTGGTTAGGCTGGGTATGGTGGTGCATGCCTGTAAGCGGCAGCCTAGGAAGCTGCGGCCAGGGCTAGGGATCGTGGTTTGAGTCCCGCCAGGGGCACACAGCGAGACCTAATTACAAAAAAATATATAGCTGGGCGTGATGGCACACGCCTATAATCCCAGCTACCTGGGAAGCTGAGGTTGGGGATTGCTTGAGCCTGTGGTACCCCAGGCAATGTGAGCCTGAGGTTCCATAAGCAAAAATAGTGAGACCTAGTTACAAACAAACAAACAAACAAACAAACAAACAAACAAACAAAAAAGGCCCTTGGTTAGCTCACCACCAACAGGTAAGAAATGGGAGTCTCTGCTGGTATAACTGTCACTAGGGAGAGATAAGGGTAGAAGGGAAGGGAGTGGTATTCTTATTATAATGCTACTGTGAAGCACCCCAAACCAAAGGAAGGTTAAGGTATAGTGACTTGTCATCAGAAGGCAGGGCCAGGGAGGTGGGACAAAAATAACACAGGTTTCGGGAAAGCAGCTCAGGGTTGGAATTCCAGCTGTGCGTTTACTATCTCGGAGACAGCAATTCATCTGATTAATCTCAGATTTTTTCATCTAAAAAAACCCCAGGAATATTCTCCTCTACCTCTTCTTCCTCCAACATCTGTGAGGACCTGCAGATGTAAAAACATCTAGCATCTGGTAGGAAGGGACAGGAAAAAGTAGCCAACACTTAAGAGTTGATCTAAAAAATAACGTGAACAGTATTGACACTCTCCTAGGAAAGGCTTCCCCATGGAAAGTACCAAGGAAATTTGAGGAAAAGACCAGGCACAAGACAGTTTCTTCAGATACACTGAAGCAATGAAAGAGTAGGTCAGTCAGAAGCCACAGACCCCAGACCACACCTGTGGAGGACTTGGGCTGTGGGTGTAGTTGTTCTCAACACCAGACTCCTGGCCCTGACACATGCAGCAAAGATACTGCTCTCTGTTCCCCAGGGAGACTGTCCCAGACCTAAGGAAGGGGAAGTGGGTATATGTGAGGGTATGCCCAGGTTGTGACCTGGCCTCCAGCACTGGCCGAAGGAAAGGTTCTAGGTCACAAGGGACTCAAAGGGGGTACAGGCTACAGGGGACAAGTGAAGCCCCTCTCCCACTGCTCTTTCTGAACTCTACTCCTAAAACAAAGCAAAGGTGCTATCTGGGCACAGCAAGACAGAATGTGGCTTTCTCCGGTTAGTGATTTTCTCCTGGCACTAAAGTCAAAGTGGGTAGATGGCAGAGTGAACGTGGCTCCAGATCATTCTGCAGACAACCCACTCCACTGATTACCTGACTTAAGAAGTGACTCTATTTTGACTCCTTTGAATCCTGATGGCAGGACAGACACCTCTTAGAAGTTTTCTATGGGGCAGATTTGCTCAATGTCTGGATAAGGGGACAGAGAAGAGATGTCACACTACCAAAAGAACTAGTTCCTATGCTTCACCAGTTACAATGGGATGAGAGGAATGGAGGCGACAGAGACTGGACTCATGACAGCTGGTCTCTGTGCTGAGAAGAGACAAGACTCTGAGGGATGGCTCCTCACACACTGGAACTGAGGTGCCGTGAAGACACTTAGCGATCGTTTCAAGGCTGCCTGCCTCCCTTCCGCTTTGGCTTGGGAAAGGGAAGAAGAGTGTTTAAATCACGCCAGCAGAAATGCAAATACTTGACTTTCCTGGAGGAAAGGGAGTTAGCTGCCAGTGGTTGTTGCCACAGCAAACACAGTGAGGTCAGAGCCCTGGGCCAGCCCAGCACTGCTGTGGTCACTGGGGGCTGCCGGCAGCTGTTGCCAGGAGACTAGAACAACAGCTAGGTCAGCCTTTCCAGATGCGTGGGCTCCCTCTGCCTAGCTGCTGCTTCTCCTGGTCCCACCCTGCATGGAGATGATGATACTCCACGAAGGTCGGAGGCTATCCTGTCCTTGGGCTCCTTGAAACTCCCCATCCCAGTGATGTGGGCAAAGGCTAGGAGTTAATCAGAGAAGCTCATGCCTAGATTTGGTGTATGAGTGTTCAGGGGAGTGAGGGAGGAAAACAGCTGCTCACTGCCCAAGTTCTACAAGAACCCCATCATCTCCTGCTTACTTTCACTTGCTCCCCACCCACAGCTCAACAGGGTCAGGTTGGCAATGACAGAAGCCTGGCTGGGTTTCAGAGAAACATACTTAAAGCTGGGGAGAAAAGTTTGCTTTGGGCTGAGTGAAATGAACCCAGTGGAAGGAACCTCACACAGCCTGCGAAGAGAACTGGCCAGAATATCAACAATGGAATGGAATGAGGCTCTGGGGATACTGAGGGTGGGAGAAAGAAACATTCCCTCTGCAACATCTGCCAACAGAGGCTGTTTCCTCTGCGCTCCACTCTGTCTTGGTGTCTGTTTCAGGCACAGACGTGGCATCTGTCAATAAGGATGCAAAGCAGGACTAAAGAGCCAGCAGAAGAGAGGTTAGCAATGCTGTCAGCCTCACTGCCAGTCACTGCCTGACCTGGCTCTGGGCTGTCAGAGTCTAAGGGCGTTCCTAGCCTACAGCCCATCCTTCTACTGGGAGGTGTGGGGAGGGCAGTCTGGAGCCCTCTCAGAAGCCTCCAAGATCATTTTGCTGGTTCATGGTGGGTCCCAGACCCTACTTCTGCACCCAGTCTCCAGGTTCCTTGGTAGGCTGGGTACAGATCAGGTAGCATTTCATTCCAGGCTTTCTACTGGCAAGTCAGGATCCCAAAAAGCTAATGAAAGCTGTTCTTTTCTATTCAGCATTTTACTAGCCAAGCAATTTAGCCTTATCAATCCCTGGTGACCTGGCTCCCCTGGCACTCAGGACATTATCTGTGCCACCTTCCATGCCTCAGGCGAAAACACATCATCTCTAGAAAGCTCTCCCAAATCCCACCATAGTCCCAACCATTCTGGAGCGTGATCACCTGAATTCAGTAGACACAAATTCTACCAGGGTATCAGCAGCACTTCAGACTTAATTTTTCTGTTAAGAGGACTGTTTCTCCTTTGGTTCATATCTTTTCTTCTTCCCCTGGAAAATTTCATCACTCCACTGCCCACATGAACTGCTAAAGAGGCTAGTACTCAGGTTATCATGGCATCTGAGTCAGAGCCCTGGATCCTGGAGTACACCTGTCCCGGCCCTATAAAATTTGCTCACAAGGTCCTACTTGCTCCTGTAGGCATGTTCTCCTTTCTTCTCAAGGCATTTCTGAAGACAACCAGAGTAACAGGAGGCACAGAAGAACCAAATGTGGAGCAGTCTGACCCTTCAGGAAAAGACAGCCTGGGGCTGAACTCCAAAGCTTGAGGGGACTCTGCCTGAAGACCCGGTTTTCACTTTGGGAGCACCACTGAGGTGAATAGACAGTTATGCATCAACTCATCCCTCACTGCCAAAACTGGGAGGATAGGAAAAGCTGGGATCTGACCAGGGGCCAGCTCAGAATCCTTTTTTTTTTTTTTTTAATTTTAATTTTTAAGAGACTAGGCTCGCTATGTTGCCCACGGTTGTCTTGAACCTGTGGACTCGAGTGATCCTCAGCCTCCCAGGTAACTGGGATTACAGGCACACACTCCCATGCCCAGCAGTTCAGAATCATTAAAACACACACATTCATATCCCAACACCCAGGGTTTTCAGGAACCCATCTTTGGAATTCAGTCCAAAAGAGGTCAAACCACTGGTTTCAGATCTCTTCCTAGGAATCAGAAATCCAGTTTTTAAGCTCCAAGTCTATCCACCAATTTGTGGCTAACCATCATGAGAGTTTAGCATCTTTTGCCTCACTGTTGGCCTGGACCGCTTGGCCCAATCTGCCTTGGCCCCCTCCTACCCCCCACTAGGAAGCCAGCAGCCCTGAAGATCACAGCCCATCTGCTATGGCCCTGGACTCTTGCTGAAGATGTCAGAAGGAACCAAGACAGAAAAAGTAATCCAATACAGTACTTGGGCTGTTCTGTGCCTGGCTGAGGGCTTGGGTAGAGATGTTAAAATAACCTGCCTCCAGGACTATGTTTCTCCACTGGGTTGCAAAGTAAAATGGGTTTCACAGCTGAACCAAGAGAAAGACGGGAAGGGGAGACTTACTAGGCTACCTAAAACTAGTTCTCACTCTAAAGGCACCCCACAACACTACATTGCATTCAGTCCTACTGGAACCAAGCTAGGCTACAGTAACAAAGCCCCCTGATCTAGAGAATGAGGTCAAGCAAGGGCAGGGCTCCAGAACAAAGAAGTGGTTGGGGGGGGCGGGGGGGAAGGAACGTGTAAACCTTATTGGGGTCAAGCTGGAGCAGCAAACCTGGACAGTCTTGAGCTCCTCTATGCTCAACTGTCCTGTGATTTTCCTTTCTTCCTCCCAGAAATATATATTTTTTCCCCACATTAGCCTAATCGTTATTTGTATAACAGTTTAGCATTATGGGATCATGTCTTTCTTCACAAATATGTTAGGATCTCAGACTCAATCCTGTAGTTGCAGCACTGGTCTCTGGGTGAAAGTACACTGTCTTCATGTTCACAGAAAGACGGGTCCAGAACAAATCTCACAGCTCCATGGCAGAAGAGTGCCAAGTGTCTAACACAATCTTAGCCACCTTTACGTTACTTTTGGTAGGGCAGTTTCATTAGCAAACTTCTAGGCCTCAACTGCTTGGCAGGATCACTTGAGATCAACGTTTCTACCATAAAGAATTATACCCAGCTGATAGTCCTCCTTCTGTCTTTAAGAACTAAGTTCTGACTGTGTGCTTTTTTCAAGTGGCAACTGTAAACTCTAGTTTACTTTAAAAGAACATGAATGCCCAGGTATGGTGGCATGCACCTGTAATCCCAGTTACCTGGGAGGCTGAGACTGGGGATCACTTGTGTCTCCGCGGCTTTGAGAAACCCTGGGCAACATAGTGAGACCTAGTCTCTTAAAATAAAAAAATAAATAAAATAAAAATAAAAGAATATAAATGAATGAAGGATGAAGAGGCAGAAGGAAGAGTTGCACAGAGCAAGGAGCTTCTGTGTGGGAAGGAGTTTCTGAGAGTCACGCTCCTTTAATCTCTGTCTACCAGCCTGGAGGCGCCTGCTTTTACTTCCAAGTATCACAGCTTAGATTTTGGATGTCCCTGGAGCTTCCAACCTGTTCCCCCTTGTCAAGACCCCTTTGAACTCACACTAATCAAGTGCCTGGAGCTACATGTACAGAAGGCACCCCAGGTCAGGGCAACAGTGCTTCAAGTTTATAAATTTGTACATGCACAGATGCAAAGCTGAGGGGAACAGTTTTTTTCAGAGGTCCAAATAAAGGATCTGTTACTTTAGAAAGCCTTCTTGACAAATGTCAGTAACAATCCCTCAGTGATGGTAAGCGAGGTTCGTAGAGAAATCCTTGCCTGTGTCTGGGTGACTTTTATGGATATGGAAAGTTACGGTCAACCTTTCAATTCTAACTTAAAACTGTCTAGTTTCAAATGAAAGCACATATCCATACCTGTAGACAAACCTGTCAAATTTCCAGGGTTCCCAGATCACCTGATGGTTTAAGAAGCCTACTCTTAATTGAAATGTAGGCAGGAAATTTGTGACTCAGATGTATGCCATCTATCAGGAAAACATAAGAGAAGTTGTGGCATCTCTATTCTAGAATTCATAGCAATCTCCAGTTATGTGCCAGGCCTCGTGCCAGTTATGTGGGTGCCATTATGATCCCTACTATACAGACAAGGAGACTGAGATTCAAAGGCTGAAGTCAGCTGCCCACTAGCAGAGAGCCAGGAAGTAGCAGAGCTGGGATGCAAGCCCAGGTCTGTCCAGTGCAGAATCCCACACCCTTTCCACTTCACCAGATAGTCCAGAAGACCCCGAGGATGCTCTTCTGAGCTGTTGCTGTACTAAGTAGGGCCTGCATCATAGTCCCACATCACACCCACAGCCCAGACTCAGAGAGTTAGGTTAACAGTGTCAGACTGCCACCACCTATGACAGCAATCCCACCAGCACTGTAGCCCCAGAACATTATGGGGGAGAAATACAATGACCAGAAATTCCCACCATCCAACTGCTGCCTCCTCTCTCCTGAGGGGATGATGATCAGCAGTCAAATACCTGATCTAGGATGTAGTTGCGTTTCTTGCGGGCGGCAATCTGAATGAGGCGGTTGAGGCACTGGGTGGCCTGCTGGATCAGGACGTCCCAGCGGCCAGCATAGTTCCGCTGTCGGCGTAGGCCCATTACCTGTGGACAAGGAGGCAGTGAGGAGTGGGTAGTTCTGGTTACAGGGAAGCACCTGGGGGATGAGAGGTAGTTAGGGAGACACCAGAAGTCATCCTTACCCGCATCTTATCCATAATGGCATTGGTACCCAGGATGTTGTACTTCTTGGAGGGGTTGGAGGCTGCATGTTTGATGGCCCACGTGGTTTTGCCGGCAGCAGGCAGGCCCACCATCATCAGAATCTGTAAGGACAGAATAGGGAGGGGTGTTAGGAAGCAATAGTCATGTGTGGAGGCAGCTGTGCCCACCCTGACTTGTTGGTGACCACAAAGATGACTCTAACCTCAAGGTCACCCTTGAAAATGGAAGCAACAGCATCTAGCTCAGTGTTGTACTGGAATCCAGACAAGGCTGGCCAGACTCTCAGTAGACAATGTGTAAGGTGAGCAAGAGATCAAGTGCAATTATCACAAGCCCTGCAGTTTTGTTCAGGCAGAATTATATGGCCCCTGCCAGGGAAAGGTGTACACTGGTACCAGGCCTAGAGTGGGCATGGAAGTGGTAGGCCCTGGAGACTGAGAAACAGACAGAACTATAAATGTAATAACAAATACTGCATCTAGTCAGTACATTGAGAAATTAGCAAACATTAGATGCCACCTAATGTCCAACAAGAGGGGAATAGTTAGTTTGGGAGGGTATTAAAATGAACTTAAAAGGAGGTGTTTGTGTGATGGGGGTAAAGCTCATACAGTAATGTTATGTTAGGTAGCACCTACAAATGCTTATATAAGATCTTTTATAAGTTTGTGTGTATAAATCAGGCAACTAGCATAGCAAAAATGGGATAAACTCCAAAACTTTTTGTAAAAGTAAAATTTGTAAATGGTGCATTAATGGGGAATCTTAATTTTCTATTTTTTTAATCTTCCTCCAATAGACATATATACATTACATAGGGAAATTTATTTTGAGAAAAAAGATCACTAATGCAGCTGCTGGAGCCAAATCCTATCATCAAAGGACAGAGATTTTTTTTTTCTTTCACCCTGGTGGGAAAGTTGACCCTCACAACTTAACTTCAAGGAAGAATCACCAGGAAATGACTTTGGATCCTTTTCTGCTGGATGGAAGCCCCCCTTTACTAAGATTCTAACCTCACCAAAGGAACACAGCAACTTCCTTTTGGAACCTTTCCAAGATTTAGGTCTCTTAGCACAGCATCTGCCTCACTGGACTGACAGAACCACAGCTCTCTCTCCACTCACAGCAGCTTGTGACCTGTGTTGTGGCAAGAAGTCCCTTGCCCCAATGTCACTCATACCCCATGCTGCAGTCCTTACACCATAGCCAAATGCCAAGCGTCTCCTTCTGCCTTGGCAGCTACCAACTTGGCTTTGTTGAGGAGGGTCACCTATCTAGGTCTCCAGGCCAACTTACCTCACACTCTGCCTTGCTCTTTGGTCCAACGGTGCCCCGGATCCGCTCATTCAAGGGAAGGTGCTGGATGAAGGTGAAGCCTGGGAGGACGGAACAGTAGGGCTCTGCCCTCTGCCCAAAATTGAATTCCACTGCACAATTCTTCACCAGGACATGTGGGTAAAGGGCCTGACCCGCCAAAGCTTCCTTCTGGATTCGGAAAGCAATACCCATCCACTTCCCATTCTTGGTAAAAGAAAGCTCCACATCATTTCCACATTCAAAGTCCTAGGAGAAAAAGTCAAAGGACGGTAACTGCCAATTCTCAGCTTAAAGTTTAGCACAAGTTGAAGAGCAGAGGTGAAGTGGAAATTCAGCTGGTTTCCTGATGTAATGCCTCTTCCCTGCCCATGTAAAACCTAGCCCATACTGTCCAAGACCCAAAAGCTGGTGACCATGATGCACATCATTTTATAAACCATCAAATATTTAGGTCCTGTGCCCAGTCTGAGATAAGATGGAGAAGGCTATCCCGTCCACGCTCAAGCACAGCAATGCAGTCTGAAGATGGCAGGTGGAAAGAAAGGCATTCTATTTGTTTGACACCTGTTCCTGGAGTGCTTACGCTTTCCAGGGCATATGTCTGTGATGGCCTGGGTTTGACAGAGCTCACAGTTTAGTGCAGAGATCAGACAAGGTCATTATCTCAACTCAAAAGCAGTTTCTCTGAGGAGGGGACCTGTAAGGCACATCTTGAATAATAAACAGACATGAGCCAAGTCTGGGGTGGGATTAGTATGTAAGAGTCATTTGTGTGTAAATCTGGTGATGAAAGTCAGGTCAAACTGGTTGAAATGAAAGGGCCTGGGGGCACAGGTGGTAGGGGTGTTAATTTCAGGTACAGCTGGAGAGCCAAAGAGGGCCCACAAACATTCAGCTCTTCATTTGAGTTCCAACCGTGCAGTAAGTTTAGAAGCTAAGACCCTGTTTTGGAGGGCAGGCTGCTTCAGCCTTACCACTCATTAACTATGTGGTATTCTTTCCTTTGTGAATTGGGAGACTACCTTGGGAATCCTCAAAGAAGTAGGTGGAACCCCTTCCCCCCAAGTTTCCTGATCACCCTTCTTTTGTTTTGTTTTTTTTTTTTGAGACTAGGTCTTGCTATTTTTGCCTGTGGAACCACAGGCTCTCGTTGTCCAGGGTACCACAGACTCAAGCAATCCCAGCCTCAGCTTCCCAGGTAGCTGGGATTACAGGCGCACGCCACCATGCCCAGCTATTTTTTTGGAACTAGGTCTCACTACAGGCCCCAGGCAGGACTCGAACCGCGATCCCTAGCCCCGGCCGCTTCATAGGCTGAAGCTTACAAGCACGAGCCACCACATCCGGCCTGTTTTTTTCTTTTTTGTTTGAGACTAGGTCTCGCTATTTTTACCCGCGGAACCGCAGGCTCATGTTGCCCGGGGTACACAGACTCAAGCAATCCCCAGCCTCAGCTTCCCAGCTGTTGGGATTACAGGGGCGCACCACCACGCCCAGCCATTTTTTTGGAACTAAGTCTCACTACGGGCCCCAGGTGGGACTCAAACCGCGATCCCTAGCCCCGGCTACTTCATAGGCTGAAGCTTACAGGTACGAGCCACCGTGCCCGGCCTCTGATCACCCTTCTTAAGTGCTCACAGGGTGCAGTTCTTCATGTTAATCTCTAAGCACCCACACAGGTCAGATGTGCAAACATGCCATACTGAACCCCTCTGACCCTGTAGCTTGGTCCCTCCCATGGCTTCCCACCTAACCAGCTCAACTCTGCTCTAACATGAGCATGAACATGGTGGGGATGAGCATTCCTTATAGGCCACCAGCTTCTTTATAGGACCTGACCATGTTTTAAACCTGCAGCCTCAGTCAACAAGTTCATCACCATAAACAGAGCTCTCTGTTCAAGCGGCAAGCACAGTCATGTCATTCCTGCTTAAATACTCCTACAGCTGTTTGGTGTCTAAAGAACGAATATCCTTAAGCTTGGCACTATTTGGAGTGTGACATTTTTGTAGGCTCATCTCTCACATCTCCTTGCGGTGTCCCGGAGGCTTATGTACTAACGGTTTGTATGGCTGGCTGGGGTGGGCTTATCTGTTCTGTCTACCTAGAAGGCTGCTTTGTCCTTTTGTTTTGTGAATGTTGAAAACTCAAGATCTGATAAAAATGTCCTCCCCTCAGCTCACCTCAACTTCTTAATTTTCATACTTCCTCCAACTTCTTACCCTGAGTATTTTTAAAGTCAGGGCATCCTTTGAGCAAAGAAAACTGCACAGGGCATCTTAAGATGGTTCAGATGAAGTCTAGAGTTCCAATTTGCCACACACCCACAGAAGCTCAAGTTCAGATGAGACACATGGAAACACATGTTGAAGACAATCTGCCGCAACCTCTGTGGAGTGTAGTCGTGGTGGCAGCCATCAAAATCTAAAAATATACCTTTGAAAAGCCTTTTTTTAAAAAAGACCCCGGAGAATAATAAAACCAAAATCTCAAAACCAAAAATACACCTTTGACGTAGAAGTTATCCTTTCAGAAACAAATGCTATTATTACAGGACTACCACACTGCCATGTCCCAGAATAATGTGAAGAGGTATGTGCACGGCGCTTACTCGTCCTGTTCAATGTGCTCGAAAAGGAAGCGCAAGAGGCTAAATCACGAGGAGAAACACATGTGGGGACACAAAAGGACCTGCAGGTTACGCTGGTAAGTGAGGAAAAGAGAAGCAGTCACTGCAGCACTGACTGTTCCAGCAAATAACACTCAGGGTCCCCAACAGAAGACTAGCCAGATAAAACCGGGTAAACTGACACCACCAACATGTCACAAGATAGCTACAAAGTAAAAAGATGAGAAACTAATTGGATGTCTACATATGGTAGACCCACAGGATAACTACAGATCATATAGAAAAACAAAGAAGCCCTATCAGCAATGATATAAAAGGCTCTCTAAGATGTAAGTTAAGATGCAGAATAACGTGTGATATTCTATCTTTTGTGTAGAAGATGAAAAGTAGCAACTGTTCTTGGGGGAGGGTGGTAGGTATAAATGAACGCTGGGTGAAGGGGGAGAATATGAACACTACACTGCCTGTCTTTTTATATTTCTTGATTTCTGGGGCAAGGGCTAGGGTGGAGGGGGATGACCATGTGAATTCATTAGCTTTTCAAAAGATATTTTCCAATGAGTTAGTTGTATGTTATCTGCGTGGACAGGGAAAGTCAACTAAGATTTACTGTTAAAAGGAAAAATGTATGGTTCAGAATGGGAGCAAAAATTTCTTCAATTTCTCTTTAAAAAGATGAAGTCATGAAAGACATGAAAGACTGAGAAAATTTCACACTGAAGACAGTCAAGAGAAAAGAGCACAATACATGACTCTAGACTAGATGCTGAACCAGAAATAAAACCGCTCAAAAGAGTATCATTGGGACAAATGATACAATTTGAATGTGGACTGTGGCGCATATAATAGTATTATATTACATCAATGTTATATATCAATTTGATCACTGTATTATGATTAACATAACTTTTTTCTGGGGGAAAAAGCATGGCAATGTATTAAGGAATAAAGACATGATGTTTACAAACTTCTTTCAAACAGATCAAATTCCTACATGCTAAATATAAACTCATAAACGATAAAGCAAATGTGACAAATGCTAGAATTTGGACAGGGTTCAATGAGAAATCTTTTTTTTTTTCCTCCCCTCCCCTCAAAGAAATCTTAAGGTTTTCCTTCAAAAGTTACTTCAAAGTTTAAAACAAAAACAAAAAAAAACCAACCAACCAACTAACTAACTAACTAACTAAATAAATAAAAAGGAAGCATGTGCACGAGTACACTTATTAGTGTCCATGCACATACGCGAAAATAGGGCCACAAAGACCAGATAGTCAGTCACGCCTCCCTTGGGGCCCAGCGGCACACTGTACTGTCATCTCCTGTTGACAGTAACATTAGGGAGCACTGAGTACTTAATGTGTGCTTGCCATTGTTGTATTTTTAATCGATTTACTAATTCCATAAAAGATTGGAAGGCAAGCACAGTCTTCATTTACAGGAGATGGGAACATGGGGCAGGGGAAGTTGATCAGGTCTAGGAATTTGGTCTGAGCCAACAGCATACTCCCAAGCATTGTTGGTGCTGCCTCAGGGATTGAAGTTCAAGCGCAGCTCAGAACTGACTATTTTCCTGTTCTGTACATCCCCCTGCCCTCCTGGAAGGCAGTGCCCTGTAGGAAGTCCCTGGCTTAACCGATGGCAAGGTGAGCAAAGGGAAAAGATGAAATGATGCCAGTGTGGCACAAGAGTTAACAGTGCTTTCAAGGGCAGGTAGACTATTCTCTAGCAAAGAAAACTAAGAAATTCCTGGGTCTGACTGAAAATGTCGCTCTGTTATCTAAAAATGGAGGAAGGTGTTGCACACCTGATATCCCCAAACCATTTCAGGATGCCACCTGACAGCTCTGCATAGAAGACCAGAGAGGAGTAGAATGGCAGCATTTTGCACAAAATGACCACAAAACATTCCAGGCTGCCAGAGATGAAGAGGTATGGTGAGAGTGGCTGGATGGGGCAGACATCGGACAGAGGTACTGTGAAAAAGAAGTCCGCAGGTCCAGCTGATGGGACCAACATTGACTCTGCCAACTCCCACAGGCTGCCAGCACTCACCGCAAAGCAGCCAATCACATCATTCTCTGCAAACTTGTCTCCGTAGTTTTCAAACCGGCTATTGGTGGACTTCTTCCCAGTGCCTCCATAGCCATAGGAGAAAGGCTCTTCGCCTGATGGAAGAAATAGGCAAAGGCAGGTTAAACCTGCGATGGTCACAATAGCCTTTATGGCTGCCACATATTTTAAAGAAAAAACTCAATTTCTTTACTAGTTTTATTAATCAGAAGCTTTTTCTGGGGAAAGGTGAGGAAGAGTCCCTTGAAAGGAAGCAGAACTCCTGAGGGCTTGATGCCTTTAGGTGTTAAGACTGGGAGCAGGAGTTGAACTGAACTGCTCTTCAGAGAGAGGGAGAATTTGCAAAGAAAGGGAAGAGGGATAGAGAGTAGCTGGGATACAGGAAGGCTGTATACTGAGATGCAATCTTTCCCTCTGACACTTAATGCTCCGTCAAGTCTACTAATGGCATCCATTTTTGGTGCCAGGGGGTTTTAGATGGAAATCAGCTAGGGGACTGAGTTCTGCTTCTAGAAACCATGAGGCCTAACCCCTAGGAAAAGTACTGTAGCTCCTCAAGCTAGAAAACTAGGGGCTGAAGCAATCTGACCGAGATCCCAAGGGCCCTGGGTGACACAGAGATCCCTGACTAGGAGCGCAAGGGAAAGCAGGAGTCACCAAGCCTGAATTCCAGGCCTAGTTCTTCTTCAGACCAGGTGAGTAACCCTGAACATGTGCTTGACCTTTCTGAGCTTTGTATTCCTCTGTCCATTTTCATCTTAAAGCTGAGACAAAGATAAATGAGATGACACAAATACATCTTAATCTGAAAACACAGCAAAACGCAAACTGTATGCCCCTCTGACCTAACATCCCTACCAAAAAGAATCAGTGCTGAGCAAACAATCAGAACTACACACAAGCTTAGCAGCTCAAGTGCTGAACAGCAGAAAGTGCAACAGTCTTAACTGACCTAGGAAACATTTATAAATTAGTGACACAACTAAAGTTGTAAAGCAATGGTCAAAAAGCTACACTTATTTACAAAAATATGACTATCATATATTAAAAAGAAAAATGAAGTCAGGCTACACAAGTGTGTACCATGTGGCCCAATTTGACAGACAGAGAAAAAAAAGAACTGTCCAAAGCTGAGGATGGAAACACTATCATTGGCTGTTATCTTGCAGGTTTAAGAGGGATTTTCATCCTGCCCCCTCATCTCCACCCACAGTGTGGCCTGAAGTTTTATGAGGAACACATCATGAAATTAATCAGGATATTTATATGATTAAGGCAGAAAGTCTTAGAATTGGCCACTGAAATCAGTCATTTGGGGGTCAGATCACTGAGGCCTGGGATGATGTGAAACTCAAAACTTCTTAATGGGCCACCCCACTACTCACTGCGAACGAATTCTGGTCTCACTGGTCTGTTTCCCCTTTACCTCTAAGTTAGGCTCTGGAAAAAAAATCCCAGAGAGCACTTAAAGGAACTGAGGAACTTATTTCCAGTATAGTTTGAGTGCAACAACTGACCGTTTTTTTAAGGGATCAGTTTTCTAAAGAGAACTCTGGAAAAGCATCAATTCGTCGTAGAAAGTAGTAGCATGATCTTGGTCCTTCCGTTTGAATCTTGTATGTCTGGAAATGGACAGTGGCATACATCTAATCCTTACATTTCCACTAAAGACTACTTCTGTTTCAAGTCCCAAGCTGGGACGTGAAGCTCAGGACGCTATAGAGAGCCCACGGGTGGGGCAAGTACTCTGAAACATGAGGATTACCTCCCCTTACCTAGCTGGGTACTGCAGGAGTCCAGAGACCAGCCAATACGGACAACGTGTGGGTCAGGCTCTGTAGATGGAAGGTGCTTCACGGAGATTTCCTCATTGATCTGGGGACAGAGGACAAGAAGGTTCAGAACTCTCTGGAGGCTGGTGGATGATGAAGCAATCAAGGAAGGTAGCACCTCAGGCAATAAAAAATAATGTCTTCTGTTGCTGGGGGAAAGTTGTTTAAGGTGCTCTGGAGGGTCTGCTGCAAGGAAACCAACACACAGTGCAGAGCCACAGAGATAACTATTCCAAAATGTATTTCTCCTGCAGGTCAAATAGGGACGCTCATATTTATTGCAGAAGATAAACTGGTATCACATCTTTTTGTTGTTGTTTTTTGAGACTAAGTCTTGCTACATTGCCTGGAGTAGTCCTGATCCCGCAGATCCAAGCGATCCCCAGCCTCAACCTCCCAGGTAGCTGGGATTACAGGCGTGCGCCACCACACCTGGCTATTTTTTTGAGACTAAGTGTTGCTATGTTGCCCAGGGTAGTCTTGAACCTGTGGACTCAAGCAATTCCTAGCCTTGGCCTCCCGAGGCTGTGATTAAAGATGCGCGCCACTGCGCCTGGCCTTGGTATCAGATCTCTGAAGCGCAATTTAGCAGTCTCTGAAAACTGCAAATATACTTGTTCTATAATCCAGCCATTCAATTTTGAAGTTTATTCTAAAAGGTGTATTCTTGGTGCACATGTGCATACACATAGAAAACTAGTCAGGGCAGCAGTGTTTATACCGAAGAAGTCTTTACATATTCATAAGGCACTGGCTACATTTATGACACAGCCATACCACAGAATTGGATGCAGCAGATAAAAAAAAAAAATAAGACAGGCCAGGGCAATGTAGCAAGACTGACTTCCAAAAAATAGCTGGGCATGGTAGTGCACGCCTATAATCCCAGATACCTGGGAAGCTGAGGCTGGGGATTGCTTGAGTCTGTGGACCCCAGGCAACAGACTTAGTCTCAAAAAAAAAAAAAAAGAGAGAGTATACCTGTGCAAAGAGTTTGGCACCGTATCGAGCATGGAAAGTGCTCTATAAATAAAATCTACCACAAATAAGCTTGGATATACAAAGGATACACAGGAGATCATTAACATTATGTTATCAGGAAGGTAGGACAGACACAGGGGAGATGTTAATGTAGTTTTTGTTTTTATACCCTTACTCTCGGTATTGTCTAAACTTTTGTTAAACACGAGCATGTACTATTTTCAAAAACAACTTGACATGAGATGATGGCAGGGGAAGATGTGACCTTTTTTGGCTGCCCTGCTCTTCCTTTATTGGTGATGCTTAGGTCCTCACTTTTCTTCAAATAACTCCTTTTCCCACTTCAACAAATACCTCTAGACCAGTTGGCTGTAGAATATTTTGGGTCAGATCCCACCAAAGAAGAATCTGCTTGGTGAAACAATGAATGGTTGTTCTCCTTTTCTGATAGTGTTTGGTGATGGAGTAGTTTTGTTTGCTTGGATGCCAAATTTATACCTAATCAAATCTCTCCTGCAATCACAGCTCTGACATAGCTGGTTGCAACACCTATTCCAAAGGATGGATCTACTTTCTGTCCCTATCCTCTTTGCTGCTCATACTCACCTTCATCTCAAAGCACACACGACCCCTTCTGACCCCATAGCTGGCACGGGCTCCTGACCACAGGTATGCAAAGCCCTCAATTGTGAGCGGGTAGCCACTACTCCGGTCTCTAGCCACCTTGAAGTGGAGATCGCAATTATCTGTGGAGGAAAAATTCTGTAGTTGGCTGATGTTTTAAAGATTGAAAGAGGTCAGCAACAGGCAAGAGTAAGTTCCCCAAGAGTTCTGACTAGGAGCACATAAGCTGACACATGGCAGGGGCAGGTTCTTGGGAAATTAGAGGCACTGCCTGACCATTCTACTTTTAAGCAGAAAGACCCTGAACTACTGGAACTAGCCCACACAGGATGAAAGCAGCAACTACACAAAGGAGGTGAGGGTTTTCATCCAGCTGAGGTCCAAGGGTGGCCTTCAGCTGGTCTTTAAAAACCAAACACTTGCTAAGGACAGAGCACTTGCTAAGGAGAGCTCATGTACTAATTTCAAGGGATTTTAGAATTTTAAGAAGGTTGTTCCCTAGCACCATACACTTCAACCACCTTCCCACGCTAACCCTTATCAGTGTGGGAGCCAGAGTCCTGCTACCAATAGCTGCACAGGCACCTGAGCTGATCCACATCACCACCCAGGTACCACCATTCAGGCACAGCAGTGTGCTGTCTCCTCTTGTGGATCTCCCACCTCTCCAAGGAGCCAGGCACAGCTCATCTTTCTCAGCAGTCCTGTCTACTGGGCACTCTCCTTACTCTAAAGACTGAGTACCAGGGGCTGCACAACAGCATTTGATTGAATATTATACTGCACAGACCACTACCACCAAGACCTTTTAAGTTTTAGTTTTACCCTGAGTAGATTTCTGTCTTTGATGTCTCATGATAAAAAGGACTGTGCATTAGATGTCTTTATCTTTCCCAAAGCATGTAGCCACTGGTCTAGAAATGAACTAATCAAGAAATGCATGAATGAACTACTGTTCCACTGCAAAGTTCTCAGAGTGGTTAGGGCTTTTAGGCACATTCAGAAATTCAAATTCACAGGTTCTACCAACTAGATTCTGTGTTTGGAGGCCTGAGGAAGGATAGGGACTCTAATCATTCCAAGTGTTTGGATACAGTCAAGGTGAAAATTACTTATCCTAGGGAAAGAAAACTAGAGGATAGAGAGCAGGGAGAGCTCAACTAATGACATAGAGGACAAAGTGGCATTGATTTCATCATGAAAGTGAGCAGTTGGTGGAAACTGGTTGTCAAAGAGTTAAGTTTCCTCAGAAGCACTCAGGTTCCCTTCCTGATTTGGTGACAACCCCCCTGGGTATATAGGACAACTCAGGGATTACCAAATTGCTCTCATATCTGTTCTCTGATGAGTGTCATGTGGAGTGTGAGATATCACAACACGATTATTCCTCCCTGAAGAGAAGCTCAGAGAAGTAGAATGACTTGCCCAGGGTCCCACAGCTAGAGCTGGGAGTAGATCTTCTGTCTCCAAACCAGCACCCTTGCTCCAGAGCTCTGGCGTCTCTCACATCTGGACTAACATTGGCTCTGGATGGTGCCAGGCAGGGATTCTGTGACGGTCAAGGCATAGTTTCCCAATACTGACTGGAGGCTGAATCAGACAGGCACTCCAAGGACTCACATGTGTCAATGGCAACAAGGGTGTCATCAAAGTCATCTTCATCCTCTTCAGCAGGAGGCTGAGGAGAGCGGCCCCTATGTCATAAAGACAGGTTAAGTCACACAAGATGATTGGAAAAACACAGAGGAAGGGAAAAGAAGGTTCTGCTGGAATTTATAAGGAGTCTCCAGGTGCTACCTGGATTTGATTTCTTCTCACAAGGTCAGCAAACACTAGCGTCTAACACACTCGAAATGAGAGCAATGACAGTTAATTCCTAGAGTACACATGGGACTGGAGCGGGAGCTCTGCACAAAGGGCCATCAGAATCATTTCAAGAACTTCTTCAAGGAGGACTATTACATCCCAAGCTCCTAATCCATACCCTTTGCATGTGCAGAACTGCCTCCACTCTCAACTGTCACCCACAGTAGGCTGTGGGAAGCCAAAGGGTACAGAGCCAGGGGAGGCAAAGTGCAAGAACTCAGTTAAGTTTCTATAATTACAATCTGTCTATATGCCAGGTTTCCCAAAACTCTGTATCTGAAAGGATTTGCAATGACCCAGTTTTTGTTTTTTTCGGTTTCCTTCTCTCTTTCAAGTGTCCTAAATTATGAACGAGATTTATCTTCCAACCAAAACACCAAAAAGACTCCATGTTGAAACAGTCCTGATTTTCAACATATATGAAAATAAGGGAGTAGGAGTACACGGTGGAGTTTAATACACAGAACCTTGTTGGGAATGCCTGAATAGTCCTGGTCCCACCCTGTGCCTGCTGGCAGGATTCCCTTTACTGAGTGTCCCCTAGTCTCGTCAATCCAAGGTTAGCACAGACCGATATGAAGAAGGGGCCCATTGTACACTAAGTCCACCCTAAGTTTTCCTCTGCTCTCCATCAGCAAGACCCTCCTAAGGTTCTGCTCTCCGAGGCAATAGGAAAAGGTTGAGAGGTAGGTTCCATGTCCTAGTCACAGTCTGAGACTACGGCCCTATTTTAAGAAAGTAAAAGCTAGCTAGAGAATGGACTCCACAGGTAGAAATTACATGTCAAATAAACCAGTCCAGGTAAATAGTGATGATCAAAAAAGGTTTCACACTGGAGCTAATGGAGAAAGAGGTAAGGACTGAGTCTATGGCAGTGGAGGGTTTAGCAGGAATGAGAAAAAGAAAATGAGCAGAGCAGAGAGGTGACTCTCCTGTGAGCTCTTGATGCCCTACAAAACTATGGCTTACTTGTGTAGAAGGAAAATCCCCTGTCCAAATCCACTCTGTCACTGGTGTCCAGTCTAAGGATGGGTACCTTGTCACATCTCATTCACTGCCAATAGTGAATGAGCTGATTCAAGGAGGGCATATGCTTGAGAGAATGGCCAGGAAATACACTTATCTTTCAATAAGGGGTTATCAAGCAGGCAGCCATTTAAAACAGGACGCTGTGCAGGACCGCAAGGCAGTGGAATAAAAAGGACTGAAAAGTGAGGCTGCCATTTTAGATGTGAAATGAAAGGTCATGGTGTTTGAGTTTCAGCTTGCAGGTAACACAAGGGAAGGACCAAAGGTTGAGCATAAGCAAATCTGGCAGTGAGTGCCAAAGAGATCAGTGGTATTTAAGGGCAGGGAGAACTGTGCACTGCTTGTTCGTGCAGAGATGCCAGTGGGCACCAGGCTACAAGCACAAAAACCTACTGGAAGAAGTGTGACTATACACACCCACCTCCTATCCTCTCGGTGTTCGAAGTACCCCCGTCCCCGGTTTTCTTCATAAGGTCTTTTGCGAGTCTGGAACTGCTGTCTGTCTGGCTTGAGTTGAGATGCGTCAGGTGGAAGGAAGTTGGTGGGTGCTTCTTGTTTCATCTCTGTCTTCACTTCTACTGTCAGACAAATCCAGATGAATGATATTCAGAAATTCATCAGCTATCAATTTTCTGGTTCCCTTGAACTCAGCAGATGTTGGCAGGATGCTGACTACAGAGATAAAGGGCCTAGCACAGGTGGCTTGCTGAGGTCAATGGGAGCCTACTGAGGAAACTACAAAGGCTCTACTGGAGAATGGGGCTAGAGTAAAGGGAAGCTATAGACAGCAGTCAGGCATCATCATCCCATGGAATGACAGATGTCAGTAAGATAACTCTCAGGAGTCATAGGGAAGAGGGACTTTAGCATTAAATGAGGACAAGCTTTTAAAGATCCTACTCAAAGGTGGAATGACTGCCTTTGGCTACTTTACCAAAAGCCCCTGTGAAAGCTGGCAGCTACCTTGGCCTGCAGTAAGTGGGAGGGAACCCAAGAAGACTTCTAAGATCTCTCTGAACACTGACATTCCATGACCCTACATCTCTAATTTCTACTCCCAAAGACTCTCCACCTCAGCTCTTACAAAGCTTCTTCATTTGGCTGGAGAGGGGTGGGGGTGGAAGCCACTTCAACTGAGTATTGTGGTCCTACAGCTGACCCCACTGCCTTGAATCACTCTACTCATGGCCCAGAACCACTATCAGGGGAGAATCTGCACTGAATTCCGCTCATAAGTGTGTTGGCCCCATTAAGCCACAACACAAACAGAAGGCAGAATGGGATCGGTGTTGTGGATCAGAGAAAAGTGTCTTTCCTGGCAGAGTCCAAGAATCACAAGCCTCACTTCCAACCACATCTGTGCCTTACAGCTGCACTCGTCCTACAGCAACTTTGATTACTCCCTAGTTCTGGTACTTAGATCAAATCCCTGAGAAGGTTTTTCTCCTCCTGGGCAGAGATGGTGCCATCCGCCCCTCCTCTCACACAAAGAGAGCCAGTATAGCTCTAGGTTCACAGGATGTCCTGACACGTCTGTTGATGACATAACAGAAAACTCTCCTCGGGACAAATGATCCCGTAAGTCTCACAGAGCCTGACACAAAATGCAGTTTAACCTACATTCACTAAAGGCCTGGGCCACCCACAAGAAATGCCTGGGGATTTCACATTGTGGCTGAACCAGAATGGAATTATAATCAGCTGGATTCACTAAGAAAAAGACACTAGAGCCACAACACAGTGGAAGGAGCACAGGACTGGGACTTAGTCCTGGCTTTGTCATTACTCAACAGGAAGACTGCTTTCTAAACTGAACACAGGTGGTGAGGGATGCTGCTTATTAACCAAGAGCAGCGGCCTGGGGTGTCAGATTCCCAGGTCCTAACACCAGTTCTGCCACTAATCAAAACACCTTTCTGATCTGTAAAACAGGGAAGGAAGAGCAGGAATATGTTTCCCAAATCAGCATTATGGGGAACTAAGATCTGCAAACCCGTAGTTACATGTTTGGAAAATGTCCTGGGTTTAAATAACATTGAGAATGGGTTTTCAATGCATGACTTCAGAGTCATTAATGATCTTTAGTGAGTTACGAGCAGTAACTCACTGAGGTGGTACAGCACATGAAACATTTTTCAGGTGCATTTGGTCAAGGAGTTCTTTACTGATAAACTCCTGATAATATCTTCAGATTCTTCAGAACATGGGAAATACCAAACTAGATTTAGAAGGTCCTTTTCAGCTTCCACATTCTAAGGTTCTAAATAAGACTCAAGTATTGGCTTCCAGACCTAAACTCTATAGGGTGTCAAGACTAACATCTGAAAACAGATACTCTGAAAATTCCCTTTTCCCACACCGGGAAACAGGAATTTTTTTTAAAAAACCTTGCCAGGGTAATGGCTCAATTGTATTGCCCATGAGAAAGATGCAATGTCTCTCTCAGAAGACAGACTCCAGGCTGATGGATAGGACTTCACAGAGATGCTATTTCCCTCAAAAAATGTACCATGTGCACTCCCCTACCTGGGCGATAGGTTTGCTGCTGCTCCATCTCCAGAGGTCTCCTTTCGTAGCCTGATTCGTTCTCTTGCTTGATGACCTGGGTCTCATAGAATTGGTTCTGTCTGGTAATATTGTCCATGACATCTTAAAACAAAAGATGATCAGTTAGAGCAGTGCTTCTTAGGAACTGAGGTGACTTTTTTGATTAGACATCATTGCCACAGAGACAGACAGGCTGTCAGAGGCTAAAAGATGTGACAGGGCACCTTTATATGTAAACTTATCTGGGTGCCAACTGCTTAAAGATGCTTTCTTGCCCCTTACAAGCTCAAAGGTCTGTAACTGAGTCCTATAGCCTCCCAGAACATTAAGTCAAAAGAAGCAGCATTGCACTGGCTGAAGTTAGGTGACTGGAGAGTCAGAGAAGGGCCCAGTCTGACCTCCCCTTCTGAATTCCTACTTTAGGGCAGGGCAACTGTGCAGACCCGTGATGCCAGACAGCACAGTTTAAAAAGTATTAGCCTGGTGTTCTCTGACATGGTTTAAAGCTTGGAGTTGCCTCTGGGGTTAACCTGAAATACTGTTTCGAACACAAGCCAGTTGACCCAGCAAGAAACTACAAAGATCCACGGTAACCATCTTAGTTAAGGGAAAATAGGGGCAGAAGAAAAGAAACTATTAAGAATACTGGAGTCATGACAATAATATCCTTTCAATTCATGAGGGATTGAGTCCTGAAATATTTGGAGTTAAGGCAGAAGGGTTTGGGGAAGAAATCTTGTGTGTTGAGGGGTGCGAAGAATTAACAATATTAATTATCCAGAGTGCATACTACACATCATACCTTAGGACTCAACTGAGATTAAGCTTGTGCCACTGAAGCCTTCAGTTTAGACAGACACACCCATTAAACAAATGCTTAAATGTAAATGAGTTATGATTCAGTTAAGGGCTATCAAAGTAAAGGGGACCCAGAAAGTAAAAAAAATAAAAGACACAACTCATAAGACGAATAGGTAATAACTCAGTAATGAGGATGGAAAAAATATTTCTGGGGTTGGGATAACACACGTCAAAGCTCAGAAGTGGGACTAGAACCAGAGTACTAAACCCAAAAGTCTCTTGAGGAGAACCCTCCTCCAAGCCCAGTAAAAAGTTTGGAGACCTCAGATGAACGGTAAGCAGGCCATCCTCCCCAGGGGCAAGCTGTACTAGGGGCCTCCGGGGCCCTACTAGTGGCTGTGCCAGGACCAGCGAGGCAGAACCACAGGGAAGGAGAGACTATTCTGCCACTTGCTAACTGATTGGATCCTTTCTCAGAGGACAAATACATTTGGGCACAAACCAGGTACAGCCCAAAGGGGAAAGTTGCAGATCAGATGTTTTGCTACAAGTCTGTTTACCAGGGTTGAAAGAAGGGTAGGAGGGGGTATGAAGGAAGCTCAAAGGACTTTGATGTAGGGGGAATGGAAGAGATAAAGAAATCTAATAGCTTCTTAATTGGAACACAGGGGGTCCTTGCAAACTATTCTGTTTTTCCAGACTCCTAGCACACTGTAATTCCCCGTCCTCTTCCTGAGACACTCCTCTGCCTAAAGAAGCTATGACCTGGGGTCCTTTAGTCTCTAAAATATCTACCTGTTAAGAAGCAGAATCAGTGCTAAGTTTCTTAAAATTGTGATCTCATTCATCACAGCCCTGGGGGGCACTATTATTATCCCTATTTCACACACAAGGAAACCAGGACTAACAGAAGTGAAGTGACTTGCCCAATCATGAAGTCAGATTTGAAACAAAGGTAGAGCTGGAGTCTGAGCCCTGAAGTATCAAACTCACTTTCTTCTCAGAGACATCTCTGGTCACTGCCCTTTCCTCTCAGGACAGGGTACCTCCTATCGCTCACACAGGCTGACACGAACATTGGACCTCTCTTTCTGCAATGGGAAGGCCTCTTCACAGCACCTGGGTCCTGGACAATATACCTAGGCTGCCCTCTACTCCAACTCTCTCCTCAGATTGCCCTCCTTCAACAGGTCCCATTGATCAAGAGCAAGGAAGAACTCAATGCCAAGCCCAAATCGCCTTCCCTGACTCCTTTTCTCTAATTCCCTTAGCTCCAAGGCCCAGAGTACCCACCCTCTTTTCAGAAAATACCAAGGGACATGAACACCAGAGTCTTTTCACTTACTTTGCAAATCTCTCTAATCCTCATTCCTCAGCTCTGCTAGTTTGCAAGTTCCAGTTACTCCCTCCCATACCAGGGTCTCTTCTCCTCAGACAATCAGTAACAGATCTACCCAAATGCTCTAGGTCCCAGAGGCAGAGCTTCCAGCTGATGTAGAGGTTCCCTGCTACTCCCTCCTCCCCAGGCTTCCCTATCCCTGGGCACATAAACAACTGCTCCTGGGGCCAAAGAGCTGGTTCATGGAAAGGCTCAGTCCCAGAAACACTTTCCCCAACCACCCTATGGGCCCCAGTCAACAGGTTTTCTTTCTCCTTCCCAACCCCACACTTTCCACTCCGGGATACTTGCTAGACTAGACACACACTGCTGTGCTGCACATAGGATTTTCATACCCCAGGCCATGCATCCACTTCAAACTGTTATCTACTTCACCCCACCCTTGTTATTCTCCAAAGGATCTGGACCCACTGCTCACTTGAGACAGCAAGACCCACTGAATTACCTGTCCTCAAACCCTTCCTGGCCCTAAACCTCTAGGTCTCCAGGCCAGCAAAGTGTCATCCTTCTCTTACCAGTCTCAGGACCCTAAAGAAGTCAGCCAGAAGGTCCCCAGAGTTGCCAGCACAAACGTTCAATTTGTCCCTGCCTCAGGGCTGGTCTTCCAGCCTAGGATGAGTCCCCCCAAAACAACCTGAGAAAGAGGCGGGTCCCCTGCAGTTCAATCGGGTAGTGGTTGCTCACATTCCCTCGATGTCCACCAGAGAACCAGTCCCTTAGACCCTCCCCCAACCTGATACCCGAACCTCCACCTCACCCCAAACCAGTGCCAAATGGACTCCCTCAGGACCCCCACCGAAAACTCCAAGATCCTTCATGTTCAACTCTCCCAGCCCTCTCAAACCTGGTCAAGCCTTCTGCAGCCCAGACAACACGGTTCCCAACGCCCACTCCTCAAGCCCACCCGGCTCCAGGCGTGCGGACACTGCTCATCCCCGCACAGGAAGCCTCTTGTTCCTCCGACTCGAGCAGCTCCAGAAACCACGGTTTCCGGTCTGGGAGCCTCCGGCACCGGAATTCTCTCCACTCCCTGGACCTTCCTCACCGCCGAAACCCAAGCCCTAGTCCCATTATCTCCCGGGCACCGAAAGCCGGTCGTCACGAGGCCCTGATCCCCAGATCTTTTCTGGGGCGGGTGGCGAGATCCCCCGACCGGCAGATTGTCTCCTCGACCTCCGGCGCCGGCCTCCCGCGCCCCACAGCCCTTCCTCCGCCCAGACTCCGGGCTCCCCGGCCCCCGCCCCGCGCACTCTCACAATGTCCATCCGGCCCCGAGTAGCCACCAGGCTCCGGGTGCGGCTGCAGGCCGGGTGGCGGTGGTTGAGCGGTTCCCTCCAGCTCGGAGCCCCCCTCGGTCTCGACCTCCTCGTTGTTGTGCCCGGGGCGCCCCGGTTCGTCGTCGGCCTCGAGCTCCCGCTCGTCTTCGGGCTCCTCGGCCTCCAGCGCCGCCTGTAGCCGCTCAGCAAGCTCGGCCTTGAGGCCGCGAGTGTCCAGGCCGCGGCGCTGCAGCTCCTCGCGAAGTTCGTTCACCTTCAGACGGCGCACATCCATGGCCCGGGCCCCCGGGGCGGCCCCCGAGCCCGGCCCGGCCTCCCAGGGCTCAGTCCCCCTTAAACCTTTCCTGTCAGGAGCCGAAGGGGGAAAGGGGGGGGGCCCCCACTCCAATGGCGGCGGCGGCTCAAAATGGCCGCCGCCGCCGCCTCCCCCTCTTCCGTGGCCCCGACCGATGCAAAACGGCTATTAATTGGCCACTACTTGGGGGCAACGGGCCCGGGCCCGGAGATTTAGCCAGTCAGAGAGCAGCTTTCAAAACAACGGCAGTGAAAGGGCTCTGAAGCTGCCGAGGAGGAAGCGTTGGCCTACGTCGATGCCGCGGCTGGAGCGGAGGGCGGGAAAAAGCGGGAGGCGGAGCGCGCGCTGATTGGGTAGCGCCCGCGCGCCCGCTCCTGTAGGGGCAAATGAGGAAAGGGGAGTAAGAATTTGGACCAGTCAGAGATGAGATCTCAGAATAAGCTCCCCCACATACACACGGCCTTTCCTGCGCGATTCTTACATCAAACGAGTGTTTCTGTAATGTATATTCTGATTGGTCTAGATCTCCCGCCCCTAGAGAAGCCCAAGCGGTATAACCACTAGGGCCAATCAGATGAAGGGTCGGCAGAAACCCCTCCTTCCATGTTGCCTTTAAGATACCGGAAAGAGATGAATTGACGAGGACCCGCCCCTTGCCGTTAGGGCGGTTTCAAAACAATCTGCCCACCAATCACCATTATCGTTTTATCTCTCCAACGCAACAGTTGGGTCGCTTTAGGAAAACCTAAGTAGATTGGCCATTCTTCAGCGGACCGCCTCACAAATTTCTCTGTGCAGGGGGTATACGAAATGGAGACTAAATAGATAAATTATCCATAATCTGGAAAAAACTCAGTTGGCTTTATGCAACGAAACCCTTTGACTTCGGAGAGTACCGAAGGTTTGAAAATCAAAGGCGAGATTAACAACGGGAGAAAAGCTGTAAAGGAACTCGCACCTTCTCTCCTTCGGACAGCCCACAAGGCGCCTCTTTTTCACGACTGTAGCTGTGCTGCGGTGTCTGTGGTAGGCACCTAACATGGAACGGGGACTCTGCACTCGATCCCAGAGCCTTCCCTCAGGGAAGACCTCCAGAGGTTCGCGGAGCTCTACACCAGGTCCTCTAAACTGCTGTTCAGTAAAGCTGGCTGTTTGGTGCCTCTGCCTACAAGCGCACACACGTCAGTCGTTAAGTCATAAGTCATAAGTCGTTCATGCTAATACAAACGCCACAGAATCGCACGGGGCCTGACGCGGCCCCATCTATCGCCCCTTAACTCAGACATAAAACTTCTGTGAAGTTACACAATCGAAATAGGCGATGGCCTGTAATCCAAGCGCTGGAAGGCTGGGGCCAAGGATCCCTTGAGTCCGCGGGTTCGAGACTACCTCGGGCAACATAGCAAGACCTAGTCTCTAAAAAATAGGCGGGTGTGGTGGCGCGCGCCTGTAATCCCAGTTACCTGGGAGGCTGAGGCTAGGGATCACGTGAGTCCGCGGGTTCGGGACTAACCCAGGCAACATAGGGAGACCTAATCTCAAAGAAAAAAAAAAAAAAGCGATGCAAACACCCGCTGCCCAAGATGCTGGACCTTCAGTCCACAAAAGCCACACGCAAGAGCTTCTTAGACAAAGGCACACACAAACTCTGCAAGCAGGTGGTTGGTTAGATGAGTCAATTCAGGGGTTAATGCCCCGACTTGCAGGGTATTGTGTGCCTGCTGAGGTTCGCACAGGCAGACGGCATCAAATGCTAAAGACACAGGAGAGTTAGACCACATGCTTACACGACAGCGACCGAGACACATCACACCCACTCAGAAGCGGGACAGACACTCACGTGGGTTCGGAGGTTCCATTCCGGACACCCCTCCCCTCGCCCACGTCCGACTTCCTCTCTCCACCCAGCTTCGCACAATATATTCTAAAAAAAAGTTTGTGGCCCGGATTGAACTGCTCTTGATTCTCAGGAATCGCCACCTGGGGGCGTCCGGGCGCTGCCTAGGGTTCCTCTGTCGGCCACGGGACACGCCCAGGGACTTGTGCCTGAGATACTATAGAAAAACACAGCGGGTTATTCTTGGCAGGAATCCCTCTGTGGGCTGGTGATTATCAGAGGTGTTCTGGCCTTGTGTGCTCCGTGAGTCTGCACGTTTGGGTCTCCAAGTATTGGTGCCATTTCACCGTTGTTGTTGCATCGCTTAAATTTCTTCCTGTTTCTGGTATCTACCCTTACATGTTTGTATCTGTGTGATTTTGTGTATGTTACTCTGTGTGTCTATGTAAATTTCAGTGTCTCTACTCATGACAGATATGCCAGGGTGTGTCCATTCATGTGTCTGTTACTTTGGAGAAAAGGGTGTCAACCCCTAGATTGCCATCAAACCCTTCTTTTTACTGATGGGGAAAAACTGAGTTGCCAGGAAGAGGGTACACATGACAGCTGACTGGTGACAAGAGAAGACAGAATCGTGGTTATAAAATTTTATGTGATCTGAGCCCCTCTGGAGACACCAGAGTCCACATTCTGTACAGGGGACATGAGGGACTGACTGGCTCAGGGGGGCAAATGGCCCCAAAGGAGGGAGATCATCCCCTGGGGAAAGGAGGGATCCCTAATGAATTGCACAGGTTTGAGAGGGGCACACTCCCACATGAGAGGAGGAAGCAGAGGCGGATAAGAAGGGAGGGGCACACAAATACTATAAGGTTAAAATCTTGGATTTCTAGACCTTAAGACACATTGTAGACCTTAAGAATATTACATTAGAATCTTAGAATTACAGTGCCAAAAACCTTCAGACTTAGAAATGTGGATACTTGGATTCTTGATTAAAATTCTAGAAAGGCAGAATGCAGCATAGGACCTAAAGGTGTCCAAGCTTAGAAATTATTAGAACATTGGTATCTAGTTAATCATAACTAACTGTTGAGTCTTATGCTTTATATACTGCAGATCCAGAATTTTAGACCAGTAGAAACTAGGGTGCCTCAGAACTCTTAGAATCTTAGAGTCTAATAATCTAGAATGTTGGGGTATAGATCTGGATGCTTAGAAACTCTAGGTTCTTAGACTTAGTCTTGAAACATCACATTTTAGGACATGAGACCTTAGAATCTCTAGTTTTAGACTTCTAGAACTTTTGAATTACAGATTCTAAAATCTTAGACCCATAAGATCTAGACTCTCATAACAAGAATTCTGAAAGTTGTAAAGCCTTAGAACCTGCAACTGACCATGATTAGAAGCTTGGAACTTAAGATAAAATCTTGAAGGTCTTATGATCTAGTCTTATATCCAGAGAATGAGACTCCAAGAGCTTTAGAACATTAACTTTTAGAGCAGCAGGTCTTAGAATGCCCATGTCTAGAGTTGCAGAATTTTTAGAATTATAGAATCTTATACCCTAAGGATCTAGCATCCTAGAAAAGTAAACTCTAGAATAAAGAGCCTTAGATCCTAGAACTAGAATCTTAGTGCTGTAGACTTAAAACCTCAGGAAATTTTCAACAATTTTAGAACCTCTCAAAATCTAGAGCCACAGCATCTCAGAGCCTTAGAACAGTAGGCCTTAGAACTTCCACATCTAGAACCTTAGACATTTACAGCTAGAAACTTTGGAATTTCTGGTCCTTAGAACTAAAGACTCATAGCATTGTTGAAACCTGGGACTGTTCAAGTTGGGCTCCTTAAACTTTAGAATCTAGAGTATTGGAATGAGAACCTTTAGTGGTTGCCATCCAACCTCTTCTTTTTATGGACAGGGACATGAAAGTGTGGAAAAAGGGAGGATCTGTCTGGATGGAAGTGGAATATGCAGGAAAGGGAGGGTTGCAGTTGAAGGTAAGGCCAAGAGTGGGAAAGATGAGGGGGAAGAGTGTTTCCCAGTGGCAGTGCCTAGCTTGGGTCCTGAGAGGAAGTCCTAGGTAGAGGGTTGTCTCAGGCTCCATCTTCTTGCCCTGGGGGTGCAGGGGAGCTTCCGTCCGCAGGCAGGGTGGGGCCAGGCGCTGTAGAAGGGCAGAGGACATAGCGTCCAGCAGGATGGACCTCAGCCGAGGTGAAGCAGCTGCAGGAATCCTTAGGGTCAGGCTGGGTTAGGGGGTCAGCTCCTCCAGCAGCTCCAAGTGGTTCAGAATGACCCCCACCCTCATCCATGTTGACATAGAGGATTTCATCCGGTTCCTGGGCAGGGGGCAGAACCTTCAATGTATTCTCCAGATCTTCCCGCAGCTCTGCAAAACTTGGTCGGTCTCGGGGGTTTAGCTCCCAGCAGCGAGACATCAGGGCATACCTAGGCAGCAAAGTGAGGGGAGGGATACTAATCAGGGACTCACAAGGGGAGTATTCTGGGAATTGGAAGCATTTGAGTACATTGGGGGGCTTGGGAACATCTTGGGACTGGAGCATTGTAAGGGCATCTATGAGGATTTGAGTTTCTGAGGGGCATGCTGGGACATTCAGGAGACACTCTTGGGAAACCTTGGGTAGGGAGTAGAGTTCCAGTGTGGGTCTGTTAGAATAGAGCTTCCCAATGTGACTCCCCGGAATAAACTCTGCATCAAAGCCTGGCTCTGCCACTTGCAAGCTGTGCTCATTTAAAATATGTGTTCAAATTCTTTGGTGTTCCTCCCCTAAAAGATGGAGCTTCCTCCTCATGTTTAATGTGAACAGGACATTTGGGTTGGATTCTGACTCAGCAGCCATGACTTCTGACACTAGGTCTTAACAGGCACTGTGACTTTCTCCTTGTGCTTTCTCTTGAATAACTCCTCTGTGCTAGGCAAGCTACCATGTTGTAAGGAAGTTCAAGCAGCACCATGGAGAGGCCCCCCCATAGCCTCTTGCCTGCCATGGCTAGGGGAGTGAGACACCTTGAGAATGGCATTCCATTCTCAACCTTCAAGTGACTGCAGCCCCACCTGTTTTCCTGACTATAATCTTGTTAGAAATCCTAATCTAAATCACCCTGCTAAACTGTTCTCAGACTCCTGATCTCCAGAAACAATAATGCTAGTTGTTTTAAGTTTCTGGGTTTGCAGGTATAACAATGCAGTCTTTGGTAAGGACTGATCCTATTTGTGGGCCTCAATTTCCTCATCTGCAAAATGGGAATAATGATATCTAACTCCTGTGGCGGTGGTCAGAATGTGCAAAGCATATATAACAGTGCCTTTTAGGAAGTTATGGAAACATTAGCTGTTATGCTTCTAAGCTCCTGAGTGTCCAGGGAGGACGTGGGAGTTTGAAGACCTCAGTTTTTTCCTCCTAACCTGAACAAGATCTTCTCTTGATCTCCAAAGGGAGGAATGGATAAATGCTCTGCTCTTCTCTGCACATTCTGTGAGATGGCGCTGTCCTAAGGGAGCCTGAGAATGCCTCAGAGGAGACCCAAGAGTTTAGAGATACTCAATACAACTCACAGAAAGGTTTTGCCGATGGCCTAGGTGTGCAAGCATCTCTGAGGGAGTTGTGAGTGCTCAAGAATGTGGGATGAATTCAAATTCTTTGGGGGCATCTCAGAGGCAGGCTCCCCTGATAAGAGTGTGAGGTTCTTCGCTGTCCTTTATACTTGGCCAAGGGACTGATAAGCCAGCATTCCATGCTTATAGTGAAGAAGGAGAAGTTACTGTTTGATGGTTCACACCCTGTTAGTTACCAGGGTCCTAAGGAGCATTCTGAGGGGGTGGTGGGTCGCTCAACAGCGAGGGACTCCCTGCAGGTTTTAGAGATTCTGAATATGTCAGGACCATGTAAGGTGCTCAGTGCTTTGCAGTGTCTTCTGGGATTGGGTGGAGGGGGGAGTGGGAGTTCTAAGGGTCCTCACAGTCCATCCAGACAGTCCACAGGCTGCTTCAGGCGGTTTCCCTGGCGCAGGTAGTCATAAATCTCACTGTTCTCCACTCCTGGATATGGGGTTTGACCCCGTGTGGCAATCTCCCACATCGTCACCCCGAAAGACCACTGTCGTGGTGGAGGAGAGACAATTAGGACATCACTTCTGCACAAATACCCCAATACATGAGTTCATGGGTATACCACACTCATTTGCACATGACTACATAGCTGTCTTTGTGGGTGCATTCCAGCTTTTTTCAGAAACCCTATGACACAGATGCACACTCAGCTCACAAACATATTTACATACTTCACCAAAGCCTGGTCTCATGTATCACCCTCCATGTCCAGGTTGTACACATGTATACCTACTTATCATTACTAACTTGCACTGTCTCCTAACTCCTAACTTACACTGTCTAGTGTCCCACATGTGAACCTGCCACCATGTGCACATGGCTGTGAACATACTCCCAATATGCCCATGACTCACAAACGCTAGTTACACACCTAGACAGGTCTAGCCTTTATGAACAGGTTTCGCCTTTATGGACGGGTCCCTGTGGACCCTGCGTGAAATAATCAGTCAAAGTGGACCCACTGTTCCCCACGTTTGTGGGGGGTGCACCTACCACATCACTCTTGCTGGTGTAGACACGGTCAGCTAGGCTCTCAATGGCAATCCACTTGACTGGCATCTTGGCAATGCGTCCCTGACGATAGTAGTCCCCATTATAGATCTTCTTAGAGAGTCCAAAGTCCGCCACGCACACAGACATGTTCTCATTCAGCCTGCCAGGGTTGGGGAGAGGAACAGGGTCATGGCCTCGACCTCCTCCACAGGAAAATTGAGCTCATACTCAGTTCTGTCTCCACCTCCTTCTCTGATTGCCCTGCTTGGGAGGTGAAGCTCAGTCTCCCCTTGCTCCCTAGGCCTAACAGGAAATGCTTGCTTCTTATTCCTTCCATAAAATGAGAGCAGGACAAGTAGCTGATGAGGGCCTTCCTAGCTCTGGCTTTTCATGAGATTGTAAGGTCATTCCTTGGCAACTAGGGTTTGATCTTTTTTTAAAACTGTTTTCTATATATATGTACATATATATGTATATATAGATATATATGAACATGCACAAATATTAAGTGAATAGCTCACTGAATTTTCACAAACACATCCAAGTAACTAGCACCCAGATTAAGCAGCAGAGTATAGTGAGGAATTTGTGCGAAGAATACTATACAGCAAAGAAAAAGGAAGAACTACTTATACCCACAATGACATGTACTAGTTTCCAAAACCTCATGCTAATACAAAGAAGTACAAACAGCATGGTTCTCTCTATATCACACTTGAGAATAGGTAACAATGATGAGGGTGACAGAAATCTAGAATAATGGTTACTCCTCTGGGGAGTGACTGGAAAGGGGGAATGAGAGAGCCTAGAAAGAGCCTTCTTTATCTTGCTCTAGTGGTGATTTTTCACATGGATTTAGAGCCATATAGACATTTATTAAGCTGCACACATAAAATGTGTGCATTTTAGTATGTAAAATAGACATCTATTTGTATTAAGTATGAAAAAGAAAGGAACAGATTACCAGTCCCCCAGCAAAATTATCATCTCCCTTCCAGTCACTACCCTTCCAAGTGTAACCAGGATCTTCTAACAGTAGGGACTACTCTGTCTTTTTTTGTGCTTTGTATAACTAGAGGATTCCTGAATTCTTATATCTGAGTTTCTGGATTTTTATTTTTTTAATTTTTTTTAAGAGACTAGGTCTCGCTATGTTGCCCAGGGTTGTCACTCAAGTTATCCCCAGCCTCAGCCTCCCAGGTATCTGGGATTATAGGTGTGCATGGTGGTCCATGCCCTGCTTTGGATTCTTTTTTTTTAAGAGTTGATGGTAAGGTGGTGGGAGAACCTCAGGGTAGACATATATACATGTAAAATATATATATATATGTGCAATCAATTAAGAAAAAAAACTAAAAATTTTAAAAATAGGATAAAAAAAGAGTTGCTGGTTCCAAGTGAGTGTCATGGGCTTGGAATGACCAATCAGAACAGCACCCAGAGGCTCCTGATGTACCAGGAGTTAACTCTAACTGTGCAGTCCAGGGAGATCCAGAGGATTTGGTGATGATGGAGTACATGGGAGCCATGGAGCAGCGGTCAATTGCCAGCTGTTAAGGAAGTATTTCAGTATTTGAGCCACTAGTGGAAAGCACAACACATTTTTTTTTTTTTGTATCCCAGAGAGGAGTGGGGAGCCATAGAAGGTGTTAACTGCATGCATGTATAACATAACAATTGATTGTCAGCTGGGCACAGTGGCGCATGCCTGTAACCGACAGCCTGTGGAGTCGTGACTGTGTTTGGGACTCACGATTCAAGTCCTGCCTGGGGCAACACAGTCGGACCTAGTCCCAAAAAAATAGCTGTGCATGGTGGTGTGCGCCTGTAATCCCAGCTACCTGGGAAGCTGAGGCTGGGGATTGATTCAGTCTGTGGCACCCTGGGCAACGTGCAGTTCCATGGGCAAAAATAGCGAGACCTAGACTCAAAACAAAACAAAACAAAAGAAACCCAGTTGATTGTCTACTCTTGTTAATGTTGGGGCTTGAGTAGGATCAGCCCAATTTACAGAGATGAAGGAGTTTCCATTTTGACTGTGTCTATTTAAACATTTAGAGCTACTTTCCAGGTAAACCAAACACAGGGACCAGAGGAACAAGGCAAAAACCACCAGAAGGTAATGGATACATCTTACATATGCAGTTTCCTAAAAGAAGAATTGGTCTGGTCACTTCCAAAGTAATATGCCATGAAAATATTAAAAAGTGTATGTTCGAGGGGTTGTTAATTCTAGATTAAAAATGAAAGGATAGAACAACCAAATGCAGTGTGGGGAACTTGAATGGGTCCTAGTTCGAGGGGTAAAATAGCCCTAAGAGACATTTTGACAACTGGAAAGATTTAAATATGGAGCAGATATAGGATATAGGATTGCACAGTGGAGTGCTTTTTAGTCTTGTTAGGTGTGATAACAGAATGGTGATTCTCTAGGTGTGATTCCTTATTCTTAGGAGATACCCACTTTGAAGATTTAGGGGGGGAGTGTTGTATGAAAGGAGAAAAGGTTAGCACTCCCCTTGACAAGGATGGAAGAGGCTTCAGCCTGCAACTTGCATATGATTAAGGCATTGCCACCTATTTTGTGGCACGTAACAACTGCTTTTTTAAAACTAATTTTTTTGCAAAATTGAAGCATAGAGCATGGGGGGGGGGAGTCAGGGATGGGACACAAAAGACTAAGATGATAGTTCACGGGTGATAAGGGAGTGGGAGAATCCCGGAATAGATAATGATGCAAAATAAAATAAATAATATAATACAATTTTTTAAAAGCACACGCTTTTAAATGATGCAAAATAAAATAAATAATATAATAAATCTTTTAAAAGCACACAGGTGGCGCATGCCTGTAACCCCAGCTACCTGGGAGACTGAGGCTAGGGATCACTTGAGTCCATGGGTTCAAGACAACCCTGGGCAATATAGTGAGACCTAGTCTCTAAAAATAAATTAAAAAAATAAAATAAAAACAAACTCAAGGTGACTTAAAAAAAATTCAGGGGTGAGGTATCACCATCCCAACAACTTACATTGAAATGGTTAAAGGGAAACAAACAAACAAACAAATAAATAAATAGTTGAACAGAGAGAGGGAAAGAGTGAGAGGAGAACTGTACCAACACTGATATGGTGGTACAAGGAGGGTATATGGTGTTCAATTCTTTCAGCTTCTCTATAGGATTGGAAATGTTCAAAATTGAAAGTTTAAGGGAGTAAAGGTATTTCTAACTTCCTAAGAGTGGGCACATTCACATGTCTTGAAGAAGATTCTCTGGTTCTCCAGCTCACATTTCTGTGAGTCCAGCACTGTTGTGAGACTAATATTCTAAGCTTCTGGTTCTGTACCTCTGCCCTCATTTTAGCCCTGGTTCTGCCTGATTTTCTGCTTGTCCATTGGCAGGGATAATCTAATGTGGGCCATCCCTAAGACCAGCCCCTTAGCCACCCCACCTCAGCAGGGAAGAGGACAGAGATGAAGCTCCAAGGCCACCAACCTCATCGGTCTCTCACATGCTCACTTCATGTTCTTCATGGAGCCCAAGCTCTTGCTTCTCTCCACATCTAAATTACCCCCTTCCCCCACCAGGAGCTCAGTTCAAGGCCCACCTCTTCCAGGAAGCCTTCCCCAACTTCCTGGCTGACGTCTCTATCCTCCTGAGTACCAACTGACCAAGGATATTGTGCCTATCTCCTTTCCCACCCTGGGAAGAGGAGCTTCCTTCTTCCCGAAGGGAGAAGGAAGTGGGGAACTCACATGCAGTTCCTGGCCGCCAGGTCCCGGTGAATGAATCTCTTGGTACTCAGATATTCCATGCCGCTGGCAATGTCCACCATGAACTTCACCAGCATCTGAGTGGGCAGGAACTGGGGAGGCCAGGGGAGGGAGTAGAGGTTGAAACAAGCTCTGAGATCCATCCTTCCTCCCTTCTTCCTTCCCTTCCCTGGTGTGCCTAGCTCTGCCTTGTGGTGGTTCCCCAAAGCCCTGAGAATTAAACTCAACCTCTTTCCCTGTCTACTCCATCTCCTACTGTTCCTGCCCGCGATATATTCTCCAGTGCGTGCCTCCTTTCTGATCTTCACACAAGTTATACTCATTCCCACCTCAGAGCCTTTACCTGTGTTCTGTGCCCTCTGCTGGGACAGCTTCCTGCCCAAGCCCCCCTCATCCCCCAGGGAGCGGCTCCTTCAAGGTCACCTCCTAGAGTAGGTCTTCCCTGTCCACCCAAACAAATTGCCAGGCTCCCTGACAAGAATCACTCATCCTCTCTCTCCTTCCCAGCACTTCAAGGCTCTTGCTCATTTATTCGCTAGTATGCTTATTGCCTGGTCCTCCCATGGTAGACAGCTCCTGGAGAGCAAGCTCTGGGTCATCATGGTCATCCCAGTGTCTGAGCAGTGCCAGATACCTGGTAGGTGCTCAATTAATGCTTGTGAACTGGATGATTAAAGGCCCCTCACCACTGGCTGGTCACCAAGACGAGAATAGAGGAGGAAGCTGTGCAGGTCTCCGTGTTTCATGAAAGGTAGGATGACCACAGGTGCGGGGAAGCCCTCTCGCTCGGAGCCCTGGAAACAGACACCTGAACCCCCAGGCATCCCTGTCATTTCACTGGGCAGAAAGGGCAGCTGCCCCCTCCTCCAGCTCTATTTCACCCTTCCTCCCCCTAAACCTGACTTTCACCCTATTAGGGTGTGGGAGCAGCAAGAATCAAGCTACAGAGAAGCCATTTCCAGCCCTGTTCCCAAGGATGTTTCCCCAACCCTCCTGGGAACCTCAGCTATTTCTGGGAAAGGTCAGAGGTCACATTCCAAACTGAGGGAAAGAAGGAGGAGTTTGAGACTTCGAGGGAGAAGGGACTGATCCTTCCAGTCTTCTCTCTGATGTGGCTGCAGACCCCCTAAATGTAGCCCTCCCCCTCACCAATGAGCCTCATGACATTGGGATGGTCAAATTCCTTCATGCAGACAGCTTCACTCAGGAAATCCTCCAGCTCTGATCTTGTGCAGATGGCAACTGGGGAAGAGAGGAAAGTGGAGGAAGCAGGGAGGGAGGAATCTTTCCTTCTTTCTGTCCCTTCCCTTCCTCTCCTCCATCATCATCATCCTCATTGTCCTCATAATTTTCTTCTTTATCAAACACGGTAAGTGCTCAGTGCTGTACTCACTGTTTTACATATATTAACACAGTTAGTCTTTTACTCCTCTGAGATACTCTTATTATTTTCTCCATATTAAAGATGGGAAAACCAAGGCACAGAAAGACTGAGGAACCTGCTTCACGGCATATACAGCTTGCCTTGGAGCAGGCAGAATTCAAACCCAGGCAGTATGACTTCCCGGTGCCCACACCACACTGGCTGCTTCCCAGTACATTCCCCGCAACCCTGGGTGTCTGTGTGATCCCCAGGTATCCATGTGATCACTCCCATATTATAGTTCAGGACACTGGTCTTGTCTGGAAACACCTTGGCGCTGAACTTCCTGTGCTGTGTGACCCTGAACTGGCACCCACCCTCTCTGATAACATAAATAATATAACTGCAATCCACATTAATTGCAAATATTACCCACAACACTATAGTTTGATTTTCCAGAAAAGGAAACAGGCTCAGAGAGTCATTTGTCTGAGATCACACAGCTAGTAAATGATGAAGCCATGTGTACTTCATTCCAGATCTTCCCCTTTTCTGCTTCGCTATTTATTAAAAGAGGCTGATCTCTGAAAAAACTACATTTCCCAGGCTCCCTGTCCTATGGGTTTCCTATTGATGTTTGCCAATGGGAAGCACTGCTGGATGATCAGCACGTGGATGGGAAGAGGTGGGGAAACTAGGGGATTTCACCCTTTCCTGTTTCCTGTATTGCCTTAAGCTGTGCCTTCTGTGTGTTTAAGCTCCAGTGAGGTATCTCTTAACTCTGTGACTCCCAAATCCCGATAGGTGTCCCTAGCTGTGAGTTCTAGCTATTGCCATTCCTCCCTCCACTTTTCAGGCCCCAAAGTGAAAGTCATATACTTCTGCTGCCAATCTCCAGGCTGCCACTGCCCTTTACTCCTCCCTACTCCTCTGAAGTAATGTCTGTGTATTGAATCCCCCCTGCTCAAGTGTGGGCAAGAACTCCATCTCCTCTCTGGAAACACTGAGCCTCAGCGGTTGGGACTAACTTGCCATTGACTTTTTTGCTTTTTTAGGAACATCAGGAAGCCCTGCATGTATGCACATGCACATGTAGACTCACTCTTCATCGTCTTCACAGCCACCTTAAGCACAGAGTCATCCTGGTTCAGTTGGCCCTCCATCACAGCTCCAAACTCTCCTGTGGGGGCCGGAGGAAGACATAGGCCTCAGAGGGTTCCATGGGACTGCTTCTCCTGTTGGACGTTGGTGGGGAAGTGAAGGATTCCAGGATTGAGGGCGCTATGTGTGTGTGCTGGGGAACTCACCTTCTCCCAGGGTCTTCCCCAGGGCCACCTTGTGCCGGTCCACCATCACATCCCGGAGCTTCTCCTTCAGCTCTTCGCTGATGCCCAGGCTGTTCACTGCATGGGATGAGGGTGGAGAGACCCATGGACCAGACTTGACATTCAGGTGACACTCACCAACAACAATAAACTCACTATTAAAATACTGAAATACCTCATCTGCAGTACCCCCACTCTCACCTGAGATCCCGCCTGAGTTCCCCTATATTAGCAACTAAAGATTTAAAGCCTAGACCAAAAACAAGTGCTGGTGATGATGTGGAGTAAAGGGAACATTATTGTTATTATTTTTTTTTTTGAGACTAGGTCTCACTATTTTTGCCCATGGAACCACAGGCTCATGTTGCCCATGGTACCACAGACTCAAGTGATTCCCAGCCTCAGCTTCCCAGGTAGCTAGGATTACAGGTGCGCACCACCACGCCCAGCAATTTTTTGGGACTAGGTCTCGCTGTGTTGCCCTGAGCAGGACTCAAACTGCAACCCCCGAACCCCGCCCCAACTCCATAAGCTGTCTCTTGCAGGCATGCACCACCGTGCCCATCCTTAAAGGGAACATTCTTACACTGTTGGCAAGAATGTATACAGGTTCAGTTCTTACTGAAACAGTGTGGAGGTTTCTCAAAAGATTGAAAATGGATCTGCCATGCCACCTAGCAATCCACTTCTAGGTATTTGTGCAAATAATACAAAAGCTAATTCATCAAATAATACAAAAGCTAATAATTCAAAACATGCACTCCAATGCTCAGAGTATGGAAACAACCCAAGTGCTCAAATATTGATACAGATGTGCTACACACACACACACACACACACACACACACACACACACCACACTGGAATACTACTTCATGGTCAAAAAGGTAAAGTCTTGCCATTTGTAGCAAAATGAATGGAGCTGAGGAGATGATTTTAAATTAAAGACAAATACTGGATGGTGTCATATGTGGACTATACAGAAACCAAACAAAAGGTCATACAAAGTAAAACTAAGGATGCTAGAAAGCTGACTATCAGACTGAGGCTACCTGAGAGAACGGGGGAAAGAGAGGGGAGAGCAAGACGGGGAGGGAGCACAACAGACTATGGTGGAAGATGATGAGTAGCTTGTTGATTGGTACAGTGTGGTAACAACTGGAGAGATTCTATACTTCTAATATGCAAACAATGATGTAAACCTCATTGTCACCTTAAAAATAAATGAAAAAAATTTATAAAAAAAGCTTCTAAAAAATAAAATATATATATATATTTTTGAGACTAAGTCTCGCTATTTTTTGCCCATGGAACCGCAGGCTCTCATTGCCCGGGGTACCACAGACTCAAGCCATCCCCAACCTCAGCTTCCCAGGTAGTTGGAATTACAGGCGTGCGCCACCATGCCCAGCTATTTTTTTGGAACTAGGTCTCGCTATGGGATCCAGGCGGAACTTGAACTGTGATCCCTAGCCCTGGCCGCTTCATAGGCTGAAGTTTACAGGCACGAGCCACTGTGCCCGGCCTAAAAAATATTTTTTAAATTAAACTTTTAAAAATAAATTTAAAAGAATGAAAAAAAAAAAAAGCCTGATGCATAATCTCTTCCAATGGGTACCTGGTTGGCAGACATCCTGGCTTACCATTGCTAATAATATTCCTTTACTTATTTATTTTATTTTATTTTATTTATTTTTTTTGGAGACTAGGTCTCACTGTGTTGCCCAGGGTAACATATGGACTCAAGTGATCTAGCCTCTGCCTTCCAGGTAGCAGGGATTACAGGCATGCGCTACTGCACCCGACTCCTTCTTATTGAGGTATATAATCTGCACAAATGGTAAGTGAACAACACCTTGAATTGTTCACAAAACATACACAAACAAATCACTAACACACATGTCAAGAACAGAACAAGATCTACCCTCCAGGGATCCATTTTGCTGATGCCTCTTCCGCAGAACAGACCAGCATTTCCTTATGTCCAAGGAAATTGCATACTATGTTCTCATCCATGCCTGGCTTCTTTCACACAATACGATGTTTGTGAGATTGTTGTGGTTGTGCATAGCTGTAACTTACTCATTTTTATTGTGGTGCAGCAACTCAAATGTTTGCATAGGTGGGCTATAGACAGGGACATTCACTGTCCTCAAAATAAGAAGAGATTTTTCAGACAGAAGACTACACAAGCACACACGCCATCACCATGTTGACATTATCATAGGTTGGGAAACCTCTGGAAAACTCCATGGAACCCTCATGAGAGAATGAGAGAGCAAAAGGGCACACACAAAGTGTCAATATTACTACAAAAATAGCTCTGCACTCATGGAGCCCTTGCACAGGTCTCTGGACCCCAGGGACACAGCTCACACTTTGGGAACTGCTCTCCATTTATCCACGAGATCACTGTGACCTCGCTTCCTCTTCCTTCTCTTAAATAAATGTCTTTCCCAGCCCCTTCCGGACATCTCCCTGGGGCCCTGACAGCCCTCACACTGTATGAGAAGAGTCCTAACTCCACTGCTTTCCTTCTGGGTTTAAGTTTTCCTAACTGTAAAGATGAAGGGATTTGTGGGGGGAGGGAAGCAGTCTCTGAGATCCCACACTAACTGGGCCCCATAACTATACAATCCTCTTACAGAGCCTTTAGTTCTAAGATTCTACAATTTTCAAGGGTTTATAGTACTGAGCCTGTAATTTCTTCAACAGTGATCAATTCTACCCCCCTAATATTCTATAACTCCAACAGGCAGTGAAGAAAATGCATTTCACAGTGAAGCGGCCAGGGTGGAGGCCCAGCTCTTCAGCTTGCAAGTTCTGTGGCCTTGAGCAAGTTACTCAGCCACTCAGTCCCACAGCTGTCTCATAAGTGGAGGTGATAACAGCACTGACCTCATGGCCTGGTTTGAAGATTAAATCTTGCTATGTATACCCCACCTGGAACACTGCCAGCCACAGAGGAAATGCTAGGGCTGACCCGTCATGGTCACCATATCGCAACATCACCATCACAATCATATCTTCATCCTCCCGCTCTTCTTTGTCACTATCACTATAATGATGACATTGTTCTAAGTTCTGTGACTCTGAGCTTTGGTTTCTCAGACTCACTGTGCCTAAATTCCATTCTTCTAAGGCCCATGTGATCCCACAATTCCATTGTTTTTAGAGGCTGTGGTTCTAGTAGTAACCTATAACCATCAGGAAATCTGCTCCCTACCTCTAGGGAAGCCCAGAAGGCCCAAATTACTACACTCTAGCAGCTCCAGACCAGGGCAGGGAGGCGTGGGGTTCACTTACAAGTGGCTTCTGTGGTCCGGCGACTGTAAGACTTTCGAACACGATATCTGACCACCAGCTCGCCTCTCTCTACAGTTGGCTCAAACACCTCTCTGGGAGAGGGGGACAGAGAGATGGTGAGGACAGGGCTGCAAGTGACCGTGTACACCAGCCTAGCCTCAAGCCCCGTTTTCCTTCCCTCCAGCTCTGTCTAAACACATCTTGGTTGCCACTCTTGCCCCACACCTTTGCCCCCTTTCCAGTTTCCAGTTCTTGATCATCTGCCCCTGCCTCCAGGCCTCAGTCGCCTCCCCACCCATGTAGTTCCCACTCACCCATAGCGGGTCTCCTTTTTCCGTTGGTGCACAAGGAACAGGGCCAGGATGAGGACACAGGCAGCGGCCACAACTGCTCCCAGCAGTACATACCACCAGGGCCACGAGAAGGCAGGGGCTGGGGGTTCACTCACTGTCAGGGGGTACGGGAACAGGTCATGGCTGAGGCCTGGGATCCAGCTCCCAGTGGCCCAGGGGGGTAATGGTGGAGAGAGGCGCATGGGAAAATTTGATGAGGCAGATGATAGGTGTGTTCATGTGTCTGAGGGGGTGGCAACTGGTGTGACATGAGTGTGCATTAAATAGGGGCTGAAACTTGTAGGGTGGGTGCGTTGGCTGAGTTAGGAATGGGTGGATGGACATTGGCAGTGCATGGAATGGGAATGAGAGACGTGTGCATGGAATGGGCTGTAAGGAGGGCTGGAGTAGCAGTGGATGGATGTGAGTAAACCATAGAAGTACAAGTGAATGATAGGTGTGACAATTCTGCCAGGAGAGCACAAAGGTGTGGGCAAACAGAACAATGAGGGAAAGAATGTCCCAGCACCGGGTCAGGGCATGAGATGCAGGTGATGAACATGGATGGATGTGAGGCTCCACAGCCGGCCAGCCAAGGGCTGTCTGGGAGGACCGTGCCATAGTTCTGGAGACGGTCTCATAAAGCGAGAAATGGGAGAGAAATTAATGAGCAAAGGGGTGTGGTGGGTGTGGGCAGAGTGTTGGGGGACTTTGGGGTTATGTGAGTGAGGCATATTCAAGGAATTTCTTGTTTTTAATTTTAACTTTTTCCCACATGGCAAGCTTATGAAGGAAAAGAGAAAAAGGGGGGGATTGAGAGAGAGAGCGAGAGAGCAGAGAGGTACCTGCAGGGACACCAATGGGCAGTCTTAAACAACAAGATCTATCCTATTCAAGGACTTTTATTTTATTTTATTTTATTTTAGAGACTAGGTCTCACTAGGTTGCTTGGGACAGTCCCAAACCCATGGACTCAAGTGATCCCTAGCCTCAGCCTCCCATGTAGCTGGGATTACAGGTGTGTGCCACCACACCCGGCTATTTTTTAGAGACTAGGTCTTGCTATGTTGCTGGGGATAGTTTCAAACCCACAGACTCAAGTAATCCCTGGCCTCAGTCTCCCAGTGCTGGGATTAAGGCACACGCCGGGCCTGGCTTATTTAAAGGATTTTAGACATGAGGAAATGAATAGCGATTTGTAAAGAAGTAATTTTGTGGTAAGAGGAGTGTGCAATGTGCACAAAAAAGGCCTGGGAAGGGTATGCAAAAAGAGTGGAGTGTGTGTGTAAGGAATGAAGGAGTGATGAGAGGAGAGGAGTTGGTACAAGTGTGTGCAGAATGGAAGGGGTTTGGATTGTCGGGGGCGAAGAAGTAATGGTTAAGGCATGTGGGGTGAGTGTGCAAGGAGAGTTGTAGTGTGTGGGATGGTGTGAAAGTTCTTCAGTGTTTGCAATATGGAATAGATGATGGATGTGTAAAATGGATGCAGAGCTTGTGGATAAGTGTGCATGTAGAGGGGACGTGTGAGGAATGAAAATTTCTAAAGCAATGGACATGAGCAGGGAGTGGGATTAGCTTGAAAGAGGTTTGCAAAGAAACAGGGAGGTATGAGGAACATTTAAGGCTTGTGGATTGAATTGCCAGAGGCTGGTTATAATAGTGCTGGGAGGGTAGAATAGGTGTAGAAAGGTTTGAGAACTGTTAGACAATATTTGAGAGGGACAAATTTGGGAGAAAAGGTAATCATCTGTTTGTCTATCACCCACCCATCCATACATCCACCTACCCACCCACCACTTACTGACTACTTAAAACATGCTGACCCATCTGAGTTACCCCATGAAGGACCTAACAAGCCCAAGCAGCAGAGGCTTAGAGCGATGAGTCTGAGAAACATGAGTGGGGGATGTGCAAAGATCATGAGTGTGGTGTTGGAGGGAGAGGGAGGGCGAGGAGGGTGTGCAAGCCCTTACCCAGCTGGTGGATTGGCTGTTCTTGCCCTGTGAGGAGAAAGGACAGAGGGGAGACATGCTCAGAGAGGGCAAGACTGCTGTGACATGGGTGAGGGAGCAAAGCTCTCAGTCAGGGTCAGGGAGGCAACAGAGCCTAGACCAGGGTGACCCTGGGCAAGTTGGGGCACAAGAGGAGGCAAGGTCCTGAGGGGAGGCTGAAGAGGGTTGAGGGTGGCTTTGGAGTTACCTGGGTGCCAGGGCTCCAGGGGCACAGGGAGGCTCCAGGGCCCATCCCCAGCGGCGGTGTAGGCTGCCACGCACACCGTCAGGTTGGGCACAGTCCCGTCCCCTTGCAGCTCCAGAGTCACCTCTTGTTTTAGCCCTATGTCCATTAGTACCTAGGATGTCCGGAGGTGACATCAGGAAGGAGACCCAGGAGCCTCAACACCCCATCTTTCTCGAAGCGCTCTGCATCGTCCAGCCCTCGCCCCCATCCCTTAGCTCTTGCTTTCCATCATCTCTTCTCTGCCAACCTTCATGCCCATGCTCTGTCTCTGGGGTCACCACCATGTCAGCTCCCCCAGGAGCTTCTCACTGCCATGTCTCCCAGCTCCAGCACAGCACGTGGCACGCAGCACTTCTGTTGAAGAGCTGAGCTCCCATCTCCTCACCCTCAGATCTCCATCTTCTAACTTCTCACCACTTTCCTAGCTTCACTGTCTCCCCAGAGTGCTGCCTGCTCAGCAAATCAGGAAAAAGCACCCTTTCTTCCAAGGCTGCATGACTCTGCCATGCCAAGGCTGCATGACTCTGCCATGCCATGCCATGGTAAGTGCAGAAGTGTATGAAAATGCCTTTGACCACGCTGTGTAAACAACCATCCCTGACCCTCTGCAGGACCTCTGTGCCTCCCTGGGATGAGCTCCCCTGGGTGGAAGGATATGGCGAGCTACCCACCCGCACCACTGTCCGTGCCTGCCTGTCGTCTTCTCCTCCCTGGCTCCCGCAGTTGTTCCTCCCAACCCAGCCAACAGCACCCACCTCGGGCGTGTCCTGGCCTCGATAGGCCAGCCGATACCCTAGCAGGGTGCCCTGCAGGGACGCCCTTGGCTCCTGCCAACGCACGAGGGCCTGGCTCCCATTCCGCATGGCGCTAACGTTTTCAGGAGGGCCCAGGGGCACTGGAGGACAGGGAAGAGGGGAAGCTGGCACCTCATCTCTTCCTGTCCCTCACCCCTGACCCCAGGAAGTGGGGGCAGGGCGCAAAGGCATGCGCATGCAGGCATCCTGTGGCTGAAGCACTAGGAGAGGGAGACAATGGGGTGTGCTGAGAGGCAGAGGCTGGGAGGATTTGAAGCCACATCGAGTAAATGGGTGAGAGGAGATACTGGGGGTGGCACTGGTGTGAGCAAGGCCCAGCATGGCAGCGAACAGTATCTGTTCCCCACTTGCAACCCCTTCTTACCTCCCTCCGGAGTCTTCACGGGAAGCCAGTGGGTCCAGGGTGAGGGGCCTTGGCTGCTGGTACATGCCACCCGGATGTGATAAGGGGTGTGAGGAAGGAGGCTGCCCAGGCGAAGTTCGTGAGGGGGCACCGACGCCTGCAAGGTGAGGGGTTCCTCCGGGGGGTCTGGCTCTCCCTGCCAGATGCCCACCGCATCATCTGACAGCACAGCCTGGGTAGAGGGAAGAGTGCATGAGGCAGGACGGCTGTGCAATGATGTAGCGGTCATACAACCCTCCATGGTGGGTGGTGGTTCTGCTATGACTACGTGATCTTGTGTGTGTGTGTGTGTGTGTGCGTGCACGTATGTGTGTGTGTGATGCGGCTCTATGTCAGTGCAACACAGGGACCTGGACATGTAAACTAGAACCACCCAGCTGCGTGGTGTGGCTTTGTCATCACCAACAAAGACCACCTCTGGCAGGATTGCCCCTTCTGAGCCTCAGTTTCCTTTTCTGGAAAACAGGGGCTTGGGGAGCAAAGCCCCCACAAGGCTGCTTGGAGAAGAAATGTAGGACAGCTGACCAGGGCCCAGCAGCAGTCATCATCAACCATCACCATCAACACAGGCAAGAGCCACACCCACGACAGAAGTGGAAAGGTATGTCACCTCTGGCAGCTGAGGAAGCCTGGGGGTGGGGCTGGGAAGGCCCTTCATCTTGATTTGGTGATTTGATGGGGAGATATGTGTGTAAAGCAATGTAAGTGTGCACTGAAGATCATGCATGTTGTGTACATTTTAGTAAGAACCCTTTGCAAAGCTGTACTCCAAGAACCCTCAGACCTGCAGGGGGCGCCGCTTATCCCCATTCTACAGATGAGAACATTGAGGCCCAGAATCACTTGCCCAAGGTCACCGGCTTGTCATTGATGGGATGTGAACCCCATCCTGTTCCAAAACCTTGACCCTGCTTAGGGTGGACACAGGGCCACCTTAGGGGACATAAATAACATAGAGGCAGAGCAGCAGTGCTGGGGGACACGGGCTGTTTCCATCTCTGTGAAATGGGATTGCAGTGTGGCTCCCCTCTTCCCTGGGTTGGGAATGATGCTCCTGAGAGTCAAGCAGCATGCCTGTGCACGCTGAGTGTGGGTCATTATTTTGTGTTGTGCAGAGGTTGTCTGGCAACGAGTGTCAAACAGCAGCACAGGCTCCCACACCTGCCTGGTGCCCAGGAATGGCATGACAGGATGGGGGTGGGCATGGCAGGGAAACACATGTGTGCAGACCTATGCCTGGAGACATAGGTCCACAAAGGACATGCAACTCACAGCCACAGGCCCCAGGTGTGTGGCCCTCACCTTGGGGAGCAGCCAGCAGTCCCAAGCATATTGCCACATGGCGTATATGGGAGGAGTTTGCATAAGGGCATGGGCTCTGAAGCCAGATTCCTTGGGTTCAAGTCCTGGCTTGGATCTTATTCACTGTTTGACCTAGAGTGAGTGTCTAAACTTCTCTGAATCTCAGTCTCTGTCTCTGCAACATGGACATCTGAGAGTCCTTATCTGACAGGGTTTCTGGCTTGAAGGCACAATGCAGATTGAACTGGTTTCTATCTCATATCAGTATTTCACATTTTTTGAGTGTCAACCATGTACTAAGCACTCTGTCTCATACATTCCCACATGAACTCATTGATTGCTTATCAGCACATTAGAGCTCCATCTCTGTACTCATTTCCACTCTGCAGGCCAGAAACAGAGGCCCAGAGAGGTTTAGCAATTTGCCCAAAGTCATTCAACCCCATGTGTGGAGAGACACCACGAGGAGGCCTGGGGGGGGCAGAGGGAGGTGGACACGGGGGTAGAAGGATGGGGGCAGGCTGCTCCCCATGCCTGCTCTCTGACCCGCAATGACAACTGGGAAAGGGAACTTTGGCTGGGTCAGAGGGGCCTGGGTGTAGATAGCCGCCTCCCCATGCCCACTCGCACTTCTCTTTTCTCCAGGACAGTGCTGACCCTCCATTGGATCCCTCAGCCCCTGCTGCACACAGCAGGAAGTGAGACATGGAGAGGGAACAGGAGTCACTTCTGCTTTCCTGGGACATGAGAGGGATGTGGGCTGGGGGCACAGCTGATGCCTGACCTGGCATTTGAGGTCTCCTGAGTGAGCCCGGCTTTTGGGATTGAATGTGTGTATCCTTCCTAGCTGCTAGAGAGGGTGACCCTTCAGTTCCTTCTCTTGAAAACGGGAAGAGTAACAGCCTCTAGCGTGTAGGGTTGAAATGTCAAGGGAGGGAGGCTGTGTCCAGGATGCGTGGTTATGAGAAAGGCAGCTCTTAGCAATCAAGCATTGCCTCTAATGGGCACCTAATGAGGCGAGGAGCAGTGTTTTGGTTTGATTTGAATCTGGTGGAGATCAGATTTGAACCCAGGGATCTGGCTCAGCCGGCTCTCCTGCCCTCCACACATGAATGGCTGAGGGGGGCTGGTGTCCAGGCAAAGGAGGGGAGCTTGTGAGTGGGGGTAGGAGGGTTGAAATTTCAGGGGAGTAAAGCTTGGGGTCTCACCTGCAGGGTGCAGTGGGTGAGGGGGTAGATGCCACTCAGGCCCGGGGTCCAGGCCACTTCCAACTCGGTGGGTTGGCTGGAAACTAGGTGGAGGTCACGGGGCCGCTGCGGGAGCACTGTGGACAGATGAAGGAAGGGGCTGACCCTGGGGGGGGGGGGCCTCAGTCACAGGACCCCACTCTGTCCTCTACCCCCAGTTCTGAACTTTAACCCCCACCCCTCCACCCTAAGACACCCTTTCCCTGTCACCTGTGATGGTGGCTGTGCGGGAGGTGGTGACACCCTTGGCATTATGGGCTTCACAGGAGTAAGAAGATGTCTTGTTGAGGCCTGCAGAGTGATATGAGGGATGGGGCCAAGGTCAGACGGGGGGTGGGGTTGTTCCCAGGCTATGCTGGGCCACCACTACCTGACCCTGTCTGGCAGCCACAGTCCAGCTCACGGGCACTGCAGGGAATGACTGTGGAACGGGGAGGACAGTGCGCTGGGAACACAGGCCTCTGTCCCCAAACACAAGCCCAGGCCTGGGCCCGAAGCCCTAATGCTTTTCCACACAGACACACACGCAGACATACAGGCACACCTACACGTACACCTACACAGACACACACTCATGTATACAGAGATACACGTACTTACACAGGCGTCAACACACATGCATAAACACATTAACACACATACTCATACACAGACTCACGTATAAACATGTGCACCGATATATACAAACACAGACACGCGTAGGGGCACATACACCTAACAGCACACACTTAGGAACAGACCCCCGTGGGTATGAATAAATCCAGAAGGCTTAGTTCATGCGCTGGGCCACTATCAGGCCCTCTCCTCTCCCTCTTTTGGCTCTGGCTGCACCCGCCTTCTGGTGTTTCTGGAACACACCCGTCAACCACTCTGTTCTCACTGGGGAACTCTGGACTTCTGTTCCCGTTGCTTGGAACAGTCTTCCCACAGATGTCTACATGGCCTCCACCCTCCTCACTTTGGTTTCAGATCCCATGCCTTTGCCCCTCAGGCCCCCCAACCTTGTGTAACATCAGAATCCCCTCACTGCCCTGGCCTTGCTCTCCCTCCCCTCACAGGTTCTCCTCATCACTGGGGGTCTCATCCACTAGGTGGCAGCTCCAACGGGCCAGGGGTCTCTGTCTGGTTAGCCTCCTGCTGTATCCCCACAGCCCAAGATGGCCAGGCACACAGTAGGTCAAGCACCCAGTAGGTGGTCCCTAAATGTTTATTGATGAATGAATGTATTTACGTGTTTATGTTTGTGAGCTGGAGGACGTTTCTGGGTGTGTATATAGAAATGTGAACATGTGTATATCAGTGAGTCAATGTTTGTGTCTTGATTAACTGTTTTCGAGTGTCTGGGGGTGGATGACGTTCCCCCACATGGCGATGGTGGGGACACGGACACACACACAGGAACAGGCAATCCCAGCGCAAAGGAGAGACAGACAGACAATGCCACACAGGCACACAACACCAAACAACACACCTAGCTAAAACATGCACAATGTCTGCAGGTAGGGAGGCCCCAGGCTTAAGGCTGCGTGGGACACGGTATTCCCGCTGTGTGTCCCTGTAAGCGTGGCGTTTGCGGTCGCTGGGATGGCCTAGATGGAGAGTGTGTCTTGTGTTCCCCGCGCGGAGTTCCCACCACCACCCTCTGCAGCAGACACAAAGTTTCCTTTTCTGGAGGCAGAGGGAGTGGGATGAGGGGAAAGTCGCAGAGCTGGGCTGGGGCTGTCCCAGCAAAGAAGTTCCCCTTCAAGGTCAGGTGCCTGGCTCTGCAGCCCCCGCAGCCTGGGGGCGGGTAGGACGCTGCCGGGCAGGCTGCCGAGGGAGCGGAGCCTGGGTCAGCTCCAGCCACCTGGCACGTGGGGGCCCACCAGGGTCAACGGCGTGGAGCTGGCGCTGGGAGGGGAGGGGGGAGCTCTGGGGCAGGAGGGGGTTCTGCCGCCCGGTCCTGTTCCAACCGCAGCATTCCTGCCCCCGCATGAGTCACCGCTGAGTCCCCTCCCCCTCGGGTACTTCCGGTGGCCTAGGGGCCAGCGGAGGACCCCCTATCCGGGACCCCAAATCGGTGCCTTGTGGGAGGGAAGAGCAGGGAGGTAGGCACCGGGTTTTCCCCTCCAGCAGGCTCTCCCTCCAGGGCTGAGAGGCTGTCCAGATGTGGTTTCCAGACGCACAGTCCCTTTCCCCCTCCGCGTCACCCTCCCCCTCACTTGCTCTTTCTCTGCTTTTTTGAGAGGGAATGAGAAGGATGGAAGAGAGATGGGACACGCCCTGATCAGATGGTGGGGCAGACATACACAGAGGACAGAATTCCTTCTTAGAGCACCCCCTCCCACCCACCCCCAACACACAGGGGCCGTTCTTGGCACAAAAACAGAAAACAGGGCACTTGCTAAACTGCACACAGGACTGATAATGCCCGCCCAAACTTGAAACAGCGCTCAAACAGCACAGGGATGGCACAGGTCAGCGACACTGCACACACAAGAACACACACACTCTCAGCAGCCCATGTGTGTACACACAGGAGCTGCCATTGACACGCCAACAGAGAAACACACAAAGTCGCACACGCACTGACTGCAAACATGTCTGGCACAACATACACTGATTCTGAAGCTGACAAACATACAAGCCTCCCTGAACATCCAGATGGACGCACCAAGAGACAGACACACGTTGCGTTTGAGCCAGACAGACTGACACAGCAGGATGTGCTGAAGGGGACTACTGACTTGCGAGGACAGTCAAACCTTCATCTGTGCTTGAGTCCTCAGACACATCCATAAAGGGCAGACTGATTCCAAAGCATGTGCTCATACAAACACGCCTTGCACATTCAGGTGAGAGACACTGCTGGTCCCTCCTGCCCCCAGAGGCCATGAAAATACATGGACATGTACACACATGGATACAGGACTCTGGGTGACAGTCACGTGCCAAAATGCTCACCCTGGGGTGTGTAGAGATGCCACACCGATAACCACTGAGAAACACATCCCATGTCCATGGGCACTTCTCACCTCTCAAGGAAGCAAAAGCACACCGAGACACACACATCTTTGTGCTTGACATGCTTCTCTGTACAGGTATGCAAAATCGTCATACACAAAACACACTGCCATTCCTCACACTACCATACCCCCTGTCACACACACACATCCACACAAGCTGGTTCTCTATAAGGCTTCCCCATCTAGAGAGGTAGGTGCTGATAGACACACACATAGGACTCAGAAGGAAGTGGATACACATCCAGGACCCCCCACAAGAGATACAGAGACTCTCTACCCACCAACTGCTGGGCACACACTAATATACTTCCAGCCCCTCTCACACCTGTGATCTCATTTCTCCTTCCTGGAATGGGGTGGAAGAGTGTGCCACGCTCCCTCCCTAACCATCCCCCCTCAGTCCCTAATGGCTGACTCAGACCCCAGAGCCACAAACCTGAGTCACCCCTCTGGGGGCCTGCTCACCATGGCCTCTTTGCACACTCAGAGCCCTGGGAATGCTGGGAATGTGGGTGCCTCCCTTCTCCCTGGAGACCCTCTGTCAAGAGTCCTCATCCCAGTAGCTAGAGACAGCAGAGTGGGGGTGTGTATGTGAAGTGCTATCCTCCAGGGTCTAACTGCCTCCCACTGTTGGAGTCCCCCTCGGAGTTCTCTGTCTCTTCTTCCTCAGTGAGAAGGAGCCCCCTGTGTCCAGGGTCTTCAAGCTAGGTCCTGCCCCCTCTCTGGTGGCCACTGAAGGGCTGATGTGCTGAGGCTGGCAGGGCTTCTGCCACTGGGGTCCCCTGACCCATCTCTCTCCAACTGGGGTTACCTCTGTGGTCTGTTCCTTCCTATGACTCTAGTTTCTCTCTGTCTTTCTGTTTCCCATTTTCTTCCCCGCTCTGCTTTGGGGCCTGTCCCCCAACCCCTGTGGAATTCAGGGGGTCAGAGATGGCAGGTTAGGAGCGGTGAAAGCATGGCTGACTCAATGCACTTCAAGGGTCAAGACTTACAGAGGGGCATCAGGCCCACACACACTTGGGCCATGGAACAGCTCACAGGAAGCCCAGGACAAAGAATTCCATTCAGAGAGACTGGGGTGAATGGAGGAAGAAAGAGCAGAGAGACAGCGTGACAGGGAGAGAGACACACAGAAACAAAGAGATGGAGAAATACAGAGAAATGAGCAGCTAGATAGACATAGGTGCAGAAACAGAATTTGAGGCAACACAGATATACAGGGACAGAGGGACAGACAGACAAGACAAGGGTCAGGCAGATATTCACAGAGGCCTGAAGAGTTCCCTTGCTTCCCTCTTTCACCATCCGCGTGGCCTGTATGCTGAACTGGTCACCCTGGGACTCACCTGGAATGTGCAGCGTGTGCTGGGGACCATGGCCCATGGCCGGAACCATCAAGACATCATTCTTGAACCAACGCAGATCCACAGGCTCTGGGGGGCCCTGGGCCTGGCAGCTTAGATTGAAGGGGGTGTTGGCCGGCACAGTCCTGTCCTCAGGCTCCTCCAGGAAGTAAGGCAGGCCTGGCAGGACGGGGGTGGGGGGAGTGGTAGAGGCTGGGGTCCTCTGAGCCCCCAGGGATCTGACCTATCACTAGGAGGTTGCAGAGTTCCAGGTCCCTAACCCCCATGTCTGACCCCTCAGGCTTCTATTCTCAGGACTTTGGTGTCTGACTCTCCTGACCAGTGTCTGACCCTACTACCCTGAAGTGCTCTTACCTTTTTTCCTGAATATCTGACTCCTGGTTCCATTATTTTACCAGCAGGAAAGCAGGAGCTCCCGGGGTTGAGGGAGAGGATTAGATGGTGCCTCTGACACGGTATCCCCAGGATGTCTCATCCCAACACTGTCTAAGCCCTGGACATCCAACAGTCCTCAGTGAAGATGTCCTTCCCCTAGGATGTACATCCCCCCACCTGTCCCTATTAATTTAGCGGCCCCTCCCTTGTTGAGTCCTCACAAGACCTCAGGCTTTCCTAGGCTGTGAGAACCTGGGACCCTTTGAAGTCATCAGCACTCTCTGGTCTTCAGAAAGTCCTGACCTCGTGTCCTCTGACCCCAGGACTCACCCTCCAGCCCCACGTAGCCAGGTGGGGACACAAAGGTTTTTCCTCCCAGGACCACTGTGCACTGGTACCACCCTGTGTCGGAGAGCTGCAGGGACGAGATTCTGACAGGGAGAGAGGAAGGCCAGTGAGGTTGGGGTCCCGCTGGGCACTAGGAGGGGCTTTTCAGCACGAAAAGAGGGGTCTGGATGAGCTCCCAGAGTTCAGAAGTGGGGAGGTGACGGACTCATGTTAAAGGAGAAGACAGGGGACACCCAAGGTTTAGCCCATGTCTAGGCTGGGCTTCCGGCCCAGGTGGGGCTTCAGTCCAGTCCACCACACAGTGGGGGACAGAGATCAGAGGGATGTAGGGTCATGGCCAGGGGTGGGGCAGGTACCTGAGCTGGCTGACCACTTTCCAGTCCTCCTGACCATCTTCGCCCAGGGGCACCTGGGTCTGTGTGCTGTCGGCCAGCTCTAGGACCTGTCCATCCCGCAGCCAGGTCACCTCAGGAGGCTCTCCCACAACCTGGAGCTCACACTGGAGGGTCCCCATGAGGCCTCGAGCACCGGTGATATTCCCTAGGCTCCCCACAAAGGGGTTCCCATCAGTCTGTGTACCTGCGGGGAGTCTTAGTTCAGCAGCCCCACTTCTCTGGCCTCCTTGGCTCCATCCTCCTGCCTGCCAACTCCCTGCCAGGACCCTGCCAGACCCTTAGGCCCACATAGTTGTTGGGTGACCTCAGCGGGGGGTGGAGGGTGGAGGCTTTAGGGGAGGCTGGGCACCTTCCCAGGGGACTGGGGTCCGGCTCCATCCTTGGTCTGTCAGTTGGGAAGTAGGCTGGGATCTGGCAGCCTCCCATGCTCCAGGCTGCCCTCAGGGCCAGCCCCAGCTCCGGCCCTCATTTAGGGTCTCTAGGGACTAGACAGATCAGGCTGGTGGGTGGTGGGGAAAGAAACAGAGGAGGGGAGGGAGCGAGGAGAGAGAAACAGGGACATCAGAGAGAGAGAGAACAGAGTCCCTCTGAGAGAGAGACCCCCCCCTCCTCAGAGAGGGGAAAATGTGAGATGAGACCCACAAAGGGAGAAAGAGAGACACCGAGGCACCAAGAGAACAAGGAGAGCTGGAGACAGGGAGAGGTGGAGACCTACAGAAATGGGAGAGCTAAAGGAGAGACAGACCCCAGAGTAGAGGGGACAAGTGAGGGGGGATGATGATGAAGGTTTTGCCCTGGGGCCCCAAAACTCTGCTGACCCAGCTGCTGACTTAGTACTGCTTTCTGGAAGGTTCCTTCCTGGGCAGCCTCTAGTACAGTCCCTCTGCCCAGGACTCCGAACCCCAGCCCAGCCCCTGCCCCCAGCCTCTGCCGGCCTGCCCAGTATGTCTCCTCCCAGCTCCCAGCAGGACCAGCTCTGTTTCTGGTCCTGCTGCTCTGCCCGGTTCCTTTTCCTTCCCCGCTTCTCTTGATGTCTCCCTCTCTGTGGTCCCGTGGAACCTCACGAGCCAGCCCAGGACTCACCCTCAGCACCTGCCATCCATCCCAGTCCCTCCTCGGTGGTCCTGCCCCCAGAACCCCGTCACTCACCCTCAGGCGCCACACACCCCCAGCAGCACAGAGCCAAGTACCAGGCCAGCCGGACCCTGCCCATCCTCCGGCCACCACTGCGTGATCCCATCTCGATGCCAAACTTTCCTCAGAAGTTGCTGGGCACCCTGCAGGGGGAGGGGGCAGGGCCGGGCTGTCCCCAGCCCTCCCCCCAGCTCCAGGCTCCCAGGGTTTGGCACTGCCTGCCTGGCACAGCAGGGCCCCTAACCAGCTCGTTTAGCGGCTGCCTTCCCGGCTCCCCCAGGCTCCTTCTCTCCCTCCCGGACTTCGACTTCTACTTCGGCAACCCTTTCTCCGCCTCTTGGCTCCCCCTCTGCCTCCGCCCACCGGGCGGGAGCCCAAGGGGGCCACCTGGACTTGGAGGGGTTAACCAAGAGAGAAGAAGACCAGCCCCATCTTAAAGGGGCCCCGGAGGGAAGTTGAGGGGGGAAGGGGGCCCCGTGGTCTGTGCCCCGAATATTTGGAGGCAAGGAGGGAGGCTGTGTCTGTGTATGGCAGCTCTGGGCGCTGTCCCTCCTGGCTCTTTCCAGTCTGGTAAACATTCCTCCAGAACTCCACTCCCCTCAGTCCCTGTGACACCCCCTTCCCTGCCTCCACCCCCAGCCCAGCCCGTCAGGCCTCCCTTGTCCCTCTACTCCCCCTCAAGCTCCCAGCTCCTCAGACACACACACACACACCACTGACACAGGCTGAGACAGGCAGAGACACGCAGGGGCTCGCCACTGGCCCACAGACAGACTGACAGACATACTTAGACAAGCCATGTCAGAGACTCCATTCTCAGAGGAACCTCAGGAAGAGGGGACAGTGCTACTGGGCATCCATGGTTTGCCACAGAGTCCTACATGAGACCCACATGGGCACAGAATTGGGCAACCTGTGTGTGCGTACCCAGCCGGGATGCTCCCAGGCTTGCCTTGGAATCCCAGTTCTACTCCTGAGCAGGGACCTTGCAAGCAACTGGTCACTCTGAGCCTCAGTTTGTCCATCTGTAGGATGGGAATAAGACTAGCACCCACTTGGCAGGCCTGAGGGCAGATGTCTTGTGTTTGCACTTGTAGCCCTTGGCACGCACGTGGTGCAGACAGCTGATTGGATGGTGCCCGTGATGTCTGCATTTCCTTTGTTTATCTCTGTGCTCTTGTTTCACTGTCTCCCTCTGTCTGGGTTGCGTGCACTAGTTCTCCCTATCCAGCACCTGTGTGTTGCTCCTGTTGCGTGCCTGCTTCCTTGCTCCTGTGTGTTTTGCACCTGTGGGACCTCTGCAAGCCTGGATCTGTGTGGGAGGAGCATGGTTATTTGTGTCTCTGCTTCAGGTCATTCTGCTTGTGTCATGCCCCTACCTCATCACCAAGTCCTATCCATTCAGCCCCCCCCTCTTCTCACCATCCTTTTCCACTGGGACCCCTCCTTGGACTGCATTCTCACCCCCTCAAGCCCATCTTCCACTCAGCAACCAGAGGGATGTTTTGAAACTCCAGTCTGACCATGTCACTCCCCAACTCCACCACCATTCAGAGCTTATCACCTCCACCTGTCAGCATCATGGCAGTTGTGTCCCATTTCAGCAAGAGCCTTACCTTCCCCACTCTGACCTGACCCGGGTCCTCCCCCTGGCAGTAAGTTTCCCATGGGGTTCAGCTTCCCCAACCTCTGCCCCACCCACCCCTGCTCTCTCCCACAGGAGCTCTCTGACCAGGATTCTTGCTCTGGCCTCTTCCCTGGGCCCTGTTCTCCCTCCCTCTCACCTGTCCATCACCAGAGAAATGTTTCTCAAGGCCTTCTTTGTCCCATATTTTCCAAGATAACCCTCAAATGGCTACTATGTCCTCTTGGCACTCCTCCCCCGCCCCCTCCTTCCCTTGCTCACAGGACTGGGGGTAAGCACATCCTCCTGCATCCTTTGTTCCAACTCCTACACACCCCTCAGAGCCAACTCCATCATGCCCTCTCCATTGCATCACTGTCTGGCCTCTCCCAGTCTCATCTAGGTCCCCGTCTCCCTCCAGCACTCTGTCCTCTTCTTTGGTGGCACATTGCCATGCTAGAATTATTGGTACGATTATGTGTTCATGTCTGTCTCCTCTTCCTGGTCTGTGGGCTCTGGGAGGACAGGGACTGGTTTAGCTCTACATCTTTGTCTCCACATTGCATTTTCTATACAAGGCCTGCCCTAAAGGGGACAGTAATTGTGGCACTTTGGGGGGCACAACTATGCACCAAGGTCTGCTTACTTGTTTGAACACACTGGGGGTTCCAGAGGGCTCAGCTGTGTGCTCAGCCAACTGGACTCTGTTGTTTCACTCAAGAACAGTTTGCTGAATACCTACTTGTGCTTGCGATTTACTTTCAAGTACTTTTTAAAAATGGGGTAGATGGAAATGTTCCACATCAGGATCTGGGGGTTCCACAGTGAGCAAGGCAGATGTTTATCCCCATGGGGCTCACATTCCATAGACAAGAGGAACAATGATTACATAAACGTCAGGATGCAGAATGACAGTGAAGACAAAGCAGGGAGAGAACAAGAGGTGGAAATTCTGTTTTAGAGAGGATGCTCAGGAAGGCCTCTCTGAAGTTCTGATGAAGATCTGAAGTAAAATAGCACGTGGATCATGCAGTGAAGGGTTTCTAGGTAGAGGGAAGTCATTGCAAAGGCCTGGAG